>JAODAL010006827.1:0-130183 GCA_025379985.1 Phyllomedusa bahiana
TTTTGTACCTATTACTATGGTTCCCCTTAAGGGGCTAATTATAATAGCAATACTGTACAAATGTAACAGTTAAGGAGAAGTTTACAGAGTTCTAAAATTGTCGGCCCTTTAAGGTACGCCGTGAGGCTGATGTGGCCCCCGGTGAAAACGAGTTTGACACCCCTGTTCTACTTAGTTTTTAGTGTGCCACTGATATTTGTGTTAGATGTATGCTATTGCCTTTTCAGTGTGCACCTATGCTTACGTTTTTCAAAATATATTTTAGATGTGCACAGCCTAATTAACTTTTGTAGTCTATTGAGAAATGGCAATCTCATTGGCTTGCTGCACTCTGCCGCCTCTTTTAAACCAGTGCAGGATGATTCAGTTGTAAGTTCCTATCACTCCCTGAGATGTTGAGTCTGAATGGACTCCTAGTGAGGTAACATGTTGGTGGTTAGGGACTCACCTGTTCTGGGATCCCCTTGACGCTATTGGGAGGTGAGCTTAATACAATCTTTGATCAAAAACTGTAAACAAAGAGTCCCAGGTTTTTCATATTTTCCTTAGCAGTAATGTATTTCCAATATTCCTATATACCTTGATGTTCTACTTAGTTTTTAGTGTGCCACTGATACATGTATTAGATGTATCCTACTGCTGATGTAGGCGCGCGGTGATATCACATCACCGCGCGCCTATGCAGGGCGGCAATAGAAGCCGGCGGGAGCGAGGTAAGTGGATGTTTTTTTTCTCTCTATTAACTACCTGATGGGGGCCCTGACTACATATAGGGGGGCCCTGACAATCTGAGGGGGGGCCCCGACTACCTACAGGGAGGCCCTGGCCACCTACAGGGGGGCCCTGACTACCTACAGGGGGGCTCTGGCAATCTGAGGGGGGCCCTGACTACCTAAAGGGGTCCCTGCTAGCCTAAGGGGGGGCCTGACTGCCTAAACATAAAGGGGGCCCGACTGCCTAAAATGAGCCCTGACTAAGTAAACATAAAGGGAGCCCTGACTGCCTAAAGGGGGCCCTGACTGCCTACAGGGGGCCCTGACTGCCTAAAGGGGGCCCTGACTACCTAAGGGGGGCCCTGACTACCTATGGGGGAACTGACAGCCTAAGGGGGGCCCTGACTACCTATAGTGGGCCCTGACTGCCTAAAACTAAAGGGGGCCCTCACTACCTATAGGGGGCCCTAACTCCCTAAATACTAAAGGGGGGGCCTGCCTACCTAAAACTAAAGGGGGGCCCTGACTACCTAAAAACTAAAGGTGGCCCTGACTACTTAAAAACTAAAGGGGGGCCATGA
This sequence comes from Phyllomedusa bahiana, assembly GCA_025379985.1. Taxonomy (NCBI): domain Eukaryota; kingdom Metazoa; phylum Chordata; class Amphibia; order Anura; family Hylidae; genus Phyllomedusa; species Phyllomedusa bahiana. The sequence goes on from JAODAL010006827.1 coordinate 1,295, forward strand.
TTACCTAAAAACTAAAGGGGGGCCTTGACGTCCTGCACACTAGCTAGAGGCGGCCCTGACGTCCAGCACACTAGCTAAAGGGGCCCCTAACTGCCTGTATACTACCTAAGAGAGGCCCTAACTGCCTGTATACTACCTAAAGGGGGACCCTAACTGCCTGTATACTACCTAAGAGAGACCCTAACTGCCTGTATACTACCAAAAGGGGGACCCTAACTGCCTGTATACTACCAAAAGGGGGACCCTAACTGCCTGTATACTACCTAAAGGGGGACCTAACTCCCCCTGTTATTTACCTAAGGGGAACCCTAAGTGCCTGTATACTACCCAAAGGGAGTCCCTAACTGCTTGCAGCATATATAAAGTGTGTCCTAACTAGCTACAGCTTACCTAACTGGGGTCCACCAACCTAACTGTAGCCCATCAACTTGCCTAACTAGGGCCTGCATATCTATCTGGGGGCTATTTACCTAACCACCCATGGCTAGGTACCCACCAACCTACCTGGGGCTGGCCTACTACCTTATCCAGCGGGGGTCTACCTACCTAAATAGGGCCTATCTAGTTACCTGGGGCCTTGCACATTTGCCTACCTACCTAAGGTCTTTTTTACCTACCTGGTAATATAATTGAGAGGGCAGCAGCCCATAGTTGTAGCATTATCTCCAGGGGGTTAGTTCTTTCCCCACCCCCTCCAACCTCTTAGGATACCAGATCTCTAAGTTATGGCTTGTACCCGCTTTCCCACTCCTGGGTAGTTTGTACAGAGGTGGGAATGGGTAAAGAGATGCTGGAAAATTGAAGATTCTAAGATATTTGTGTGTAATTTTTGCAGGGGTGAGTTGTGGCCGGGACAAGTCATCATGGCGGTGTGGAATGGATGCAGAAGAAAAGGGAATAAGAACGACTCATGAAAGAAGAGAACGACTCATCAGATAAGACGTCTCTGGTTAGTCCCTGATTTCAGGGGTTATTTTGCTTCTATTTGCTTCTATTCCTGAGCTGGTGTCTGACCTCTATGTGGTCTCTATATGGCGGTGTTGTAGATTATACCTGAAACTGGTGTCTGCCTCTAGGGGTCTCTATATGGGGGTGTTGTAGGTTATACCTTAGCTGGTGTCTGACCTCATGGGTCTCTATATGGGTGGTGTTATAGGTTATACCTGAGCTGGTGTCTGACCTCTATGTGGTCTCTATATGGCGGTGTTTAGATTATACCTGAGCTGGTGTCTGACCACTATGTGGTCTCCATATGGCGGTGTTGTAAAGGTTTATACCTGAGCTGGTGTCGAAACCTCTATGTGGTCTCTAATATGGCAGTGTTGTGGTTTTACCTGAAACTGATGGGTTTACCACGATGTGGTCTCTATATGGCGGTGTTGTAGGTTATACCTGAGCTGATGTCTGACCTCTATGTGGTTTCTATATGGGGGTGTTGTAGGTTATATCGGTGTTAATTTAGTGGCAGCGTACATGTGTCCCTGATTGTAAAAGTGAGGTAACACCTGACCCTGTGATGGGAATTACACTTTTACTTTCTTGCTGGTGATTATTTTAGGAGGGGATGTGAGGTGCGGGGACCAAGGGAAAACGTGGAGGGGGATATGTATTGTTGGGTGGGGGGGATATTGTATGTGGGTGGAGGGGATATTGTATGTGGGTGGAGGGGGTATTGTATGTGGGTGGAGGGGGGTATTGTATGCGGGTGGAGGGGATAAATTGTATGTGGGTGGAGGGGGATATTGTTTTGTGGGTGGAGGGAGAAAATTGTATGTGGGTGGTGGGGGATATGGATGGAGCTACTTAGCACTGTGTCTATGATATTTTAGAAATTTACAGACATGTGAGATAGACAGATTGTGAGATAGACAGATATGTGACTCACTTGTATTTGTACTACACAATACAGTTCTTTTTTTCACACTGTATTATGTGGTAAAATGGGCGCATTTATGTCCCAGAGGCCGGTAATATTTTCATGTACAGTAGGGTGGGCCCCAGACCCCCCCAGTCCGACACTGACTATTACCGCTATTCATTGAGCATGTAGTGGTTAGATAGCAGTGTAGACAGGCAGACATATAAGTGATTACAGGGCAGTTACATTTAGGGACTCACAGTTGACGTCTTTTCTGATGAGTCGTTCTTTCTTTTCTTTTTTCATCCAGTCCAGACCCTTATGACATCTTCTCCCGGCCACAACTCGTCCCTGCAGAATTTACCACACAAACATATTAGAATCCAAACAGTGAAAGTTCGATCAACGAACTATAGGGCCCTGATTTGTGCCACCAGTATGAAGGAACTCACTCCATATAGGTAGACGCTTCTTTTAGGTAGATTAGACCCAAAAATTAGATAAGTGGCAGACTTTTCCTTTTATGTAGGTAAAGTCCCTCTTCAGTACAGCCCCTCCTATATGTAGCTATATAGAGCCCACAATAGGTAGTTGAAGGGAACCATATACTGATGGGGGACTTTACCTACTTAATATGAAGAGTCTGCCTTCATATCTGACTAACCTTAGGGTTTAACCTACCTATAAGGAGCGTAGATAGGTTGGAATATAGCATCTCCCCAGTAGGTAGGTATATAAGGCTCCCCCACTAAGTAGGTACATAGGCCCCCAGAAGGTAAGCATACAGGCCCCATCTAATAAGTACAGTATGTACATAGAGTTGCCCAGTAGATAGGTAGGTGGTAATGTAGGGCCCTCAGTGGGTAGGTATATAGGACCCCCCCAATAGGTAGGTGGTAACATAGGGCCCTCAGTGAGTAGGTATATAGGGCCCCCATAGGTAAGTAGATACATAGGGTCCCTCAGCAGTTACTTAGGTCTATATAGGCCCTCCCAATTTAATAAATAATAACACCTCTGCTCACCTCTCCTCCGTTCTCCTGCTGGACTTCTCTTTGAATCTGGAGTGGAAGGTAATGGGATTTTCTGGATTTTTTTAGATTCTGTCTCTCACAGTTGAAGTGCCCCTACGATAAAAGTGACCGACCTCTCCATTCTTTGTAGCTATAAAAACTTGCTAAATCAAATACTTATTTTCCCCACTGTATGTGGTCAGAGCCATCTTAACAGAATCATGGGCCCCTGGGCAGAGCACTGCAGTGGACCCTGCCCAAATATATTATGACATCGCACTAGGTCATGCCTGGAAACACCCCCCCAAGCACACGCCACTTATATTTGGACATAGGCAGCCTATAGCCTTCAAGACTATTTGGCTGGACAGGGAGCCTTTGGCTCCCAGCTCCGCCATGGTTTCTGTTTGCATGTCCTAAAAACACACAAACAATTAAATAAGCAAAGCCAACCATGGGATCCAGGGTATATTTCATGTATTCCTGGGACATACATACACCACTTCGGGCCCCTATACTTGTGGGGCCCCCGGGCAACTGCCTCGTGTGCCCAATGGAAAAGATGGCCTTATATATGGTACCCCAGTAGATAGATTGTTATATAGGAAACACCCAGTAGACACAGCAATGCAGTGATTGGTGCGGCCGCGCAATGTGATGATGTCATCACACCCCATGCACTGCTGCCGGTACTAAGGTAGCATCCTGGGGTCGTCTGCCGCAGCAAGCCCATCCTGCCCTGCGGTGGGCTCTGGTGAAAACCAATGGCTCCGTAGACTCCGCTCCCTGGTGTGGCTTACACTATTGCTTGCAGTGGCTCAGTGAATCCACTATCTGCTCTCCTTACAACAAGATCTGGCCACGGGTCCCGCCAAGGTGCCGGACATCCGAGATCCTGTTCTTCTTCAGTAATTCTCCTGGGACTTCTGTGGCTGCTAAGATGGTGGCCCCTGCAAAATTGTCTGCCGTCTTGCAGTTGCCTTGACTAGTTGGCCTGTGGCCACTGGCGAAGCATTCTCCCGGTTGAAATCTGAGTTCGCCTCGGCACCCATCCTGTCTTGACCAGCCACAGAAAAACCCTTCTTCCTAGAGGTTGATGCCTCTTCTGTGGGAGCTGGAGCGGTCCTTACACAGAAAAGTCCAAAAGGCAAGATCATTATGTGCGGATTCTTCTCCAAAACCTTTTCTCCCGCAGAGAAGAATTCAGAGGCCATAAAATTGGCCTTGGAAGAGTTCCACCACCTGCTAAAAGGCTTGTCATCTGGTTAACATATATACCGACCACAACAATCTTTTGTACCTCCAGGTGGCTCAGCGTCTAGATCCATGACAAACCAGGTGGTCCCTCTACTCCCATTTCAATTTCTTGATCCACTTCCAACCTGCAGAGAAGAACATCAAGGCTGAAGGTGTGACTGTCCATTCGACTAAAGATTACCAGCTACAAGTCGGGTCCTCGCTTCTTGGGGCCATTTGAAGTGCTGAAGCAAATTAACCAGGTTGCCTATATGCTCTATCTCCCTCCCACGATGCATGTCCCAAACTCCTTCCACGTCTCCCTTTTGAATCCGGTAGTCCTTAATCATTTCTCTCAAAAGGTCGTCTCTCCGTCTCCTGAAGTACATACCATTAGCATCTGTGCTGTAAAAGAGATTCTGGCTATGAAGACAATACCCTTCAAGTCCACAAGAAAGTATTGGGCCAGAAGAAAGGCCTTTAAAGCCGGAAGCCAATATCCTGGACTGGGAGCTTCTACAAAAATTTCTACAGGGAAAAAAGAGAGGGGGAGGCCAGAGGTGTGTGGGGGTGTTCTGTAAAGGGTACTCCCGCAACCCACACGCTGGGTCACAGGTGAAGCCGTACTCCCGACTCCTCCGCTGCGTGTGGTGCCGCGTCCTCCATGTCAGGTGCGGACACACTCACAACTCTGCTACCAGCTCATTGTACTCTCCTCTCCTCACTCCCTGTGCCGGCCGGTGTGCACCCCACTCTCTGGGGCTCGCCCGCGGGCTTTGTGATGTTTAAAGGGCCATCGTTCCGGTAATTGCCGGGCGCTGACCCTATGTTCCCCAACCTTTCCTGCTGGAGCTTCTGTGTCTTTTGCCTAAGAGAAAGCATTACCTGTCCTTTTGACTTACCATGTATCTGACCTTCTTGCCTCCATCCCTTGACCACGATTCTTGCCGCCTGCCCTGACCATTCTTCCTGTCCCCGACTACGAGCCGGCTCAGTGATTCTGTACTGCGTTACACCTCGGCCGCCACCGCAGGCAAGTCGCACCAAAGAGAGCAACCTGGGGGTCGTCTCCCGCAGCAAGCCCATCCTGCCTTGTGGTGGGCTCTGGCGAAAACCAACAACTTACACCATCGCTTGCAGTGGCTCACATTCCTGCCATTTTAGTGCCATATTAGAACGCTATTCTGGAATATCATTAGTACTTGTATTAAAAAAAAATAATTAAACATTAAAGTTCAAAATACCCGTCTTTCGGCATTTTACAAATACATTTTTTTTTAAAAAAAAAGTTAAACATAATTGGTATCTCCACACAGCTATCCCTTCATGGGATTATAAAAAAAAGTAAAAAAACATAAAATTGTAGAAAAAAAAAAATAAAAAAAATAAAAATGTAATAAAAAAATGATTGTGCATACATTACACAAAAAAAACCCTACACATTAGGTATCCACATGACCATAATAACCTGTACAATTACTCTAACAAGTTATTTAGTGTGAAATGTGAATGGTGTAAAAAAATATCTAGAAAACCTCCCCAAAAATTGAAATAAATTGAAAAAAAATTCTGCAATAATTTATATGTGAACTCAAACTATGCCCCCAAAAAGTACAACGTCTCCCAAATAAAACAAGGCCTCATACCACTGCATCATTGAAAAAATAAAAAAGGTACGACTGTTGAAATGCAAGGAAGCAAAAACTAAAAAAATGTGCTGGTCATTAAAGGGGTTGTCTCACTACATTGATTCCTCTTACCTCAGTCCTGTTTTCTTGGTTTCACTTTGAATTCAGGGGCGTGTTTACTGGCTTCCACTAGGCTGTAGTAGAAGCCAGGTCTGTAGCTATAGCGACCAGCGTGGGCAGCCTATCATGATAGATTGAACAGGTCTGTAGCTACAGTGACCTGAGAGGCTGATGCAGCCCATACAAGAGGGGATATCTAGGAATAGGTAGGATAGTGTTAATTGACACATATTGCAAAGTGACTTGTTTTTGCAAGATCTTTAACATAAAAAGCAATCCTTGTAGTGAGACAACCCCTTTAAGGGGTTAAAGTAGTAAAATATAACAGAAATGATAAAAATGTGGTATCACCAGAATCAAACTGCAGAGTAAAGAGAACTTGAAGGGCCTCATTTAAGAAAACTGTCTAGGAGTTAGTTTTTGTTGCCCGTAGCAACCAATCAGAGCTCATAGCAACCAATCAGGGCATGGGGGGAACAAGCCGGTTGGGGGGCCACCCGTCAGGTAACATGGGAGAACGCAGCCGGCAGCGTAGGACATGGGGGAACGTAGCCGGCAGCGTAGGACATGGGGGGAACGTAGCCGCAGCGTAGGACATGGGGGGACGCAGCCGGCAGCGTAGGACATGGGGGAACGCAGCCGGCAGCGTAGCACATGGGGGAACGTAGCCGGCAGCGTAGCACATGGGGGAACGTAGCCGGCAGCGTAGGACATGGGGGAACGTAGCCGGCAGCGTAGGACATGGGGGAACGTAGCCGGCAGCGTAGGACATGGGGGAACGTAGCCGGCAGCGTAGGACATGGGGGAACGCGGTCAGCAGCGAAAGACATGGGGGAACGTAGCCGGCAGCGTAGGACATGGGGGAACGTAGCCGGCAGCGAAGGACATGGGGGAACGTGCCGCAGCGTAGGACATGGGGGAACGCCGGCAGCGTAGGACATGGGGAACGTAGCCGGCAGCGTAGGACATGGGGGAACGTAGCCGGCAGCGAAGGACATGGGGGAACGTAGCTGGCAGCAAAGGACATAAGGGAACATAGCCAGCAGCGTAGGACATAAGGGAACATAGACGGCAGCGTAGGACATAAGGGAACATAGACGGCAGCGTAGGACATAAGGGAACATAGCGGCAGCGAAGGAAATAAGGGAACATAGACGGCAGCGAAGGAAATAAGGGAACATAGCCGGCAGCATAAGACATAGGGAAGCAAAGTTAACAGTTTAAAACAGAGAAAACAAAGCTGGTGTAATACCGGCGGGTATGAAGTAAGGCCAAATCTTTACAACAGATGTGGTTTCATGTAAAGGTTTCATGTAAGGTTTCATTGCTTAGCGTGGGCCAAAAAAATGCTCCAAAAGTTTGCCTCAGTCAGCGGCATGAAGTAAGACAACTTATAAAAGGTGTAAACTTAGACAAGTTAAAAAGGTTAAACAATTTTTTTCATACGGTAAAAGAAGTGGTCAGGATCTACCTATTTTTGCTGCTGACACAAAATAAAAACTCATACCCACCTTTGTCCTCACCATGGTTTTTAATTGATGACACTCTCCGCCATCTCCTCCATTCTTCTGTTTACTTTGACTGCAGTCTCTGGTTGACTGCAGTGGTCACATACCATCGCCTGATGTCACTGTGGGGATGCCAGGCAGTAACAGGTGATGATGTGACTGCTAGCAGTGGAAATTAAAGGGAATCTGTCATCAAAAATGTTTTTTTTTTTTATTGATGAAATATTGTGTGTTCATTTTTGTCTAATTTTTTAGTATATTTTTTTCTTTCATTCAATTTGTGGTAAATATTAAAAAATGCATAACAATTTTCAATATTTCCCACTCTTAACCACCAGAGGGAGCACATCTTAAAAAAAAAAGGTTTCTCCTCAAGCACAAACACATGAAATACAGCACTGCTGTGAATGTGGGCTGGTCTGGTGGTGACCTCACACACCTCCCCCTCCCCTGTGTGCATAAGGAGGGGGAGGTGGATTGTAGCCATGAATCACCAATTGACATGACAATTCTTGGAACCGATCCAAAAGACACATCAGACAGACGCATGAAAACACGCATCGGCGATCACTGGTCTGAACACCGATGTGTGTTTTACATTGAAAGTAATCACATCGCACATTATTAGATGCATCTAAAAAGTACTATGTGAACATCCCCTTAGAGTTTCAAATCCAGAGGTGTGTCTCTACTCCCAGTAGGACGTGTCTTCCTCACTGAAGAGTGGTGACCTCATCACACGCATCCCTGTTCCTGCTCCCTCCCCAGTCCTCATTCTGTGAGAACAGTGGGAGAAAGACGATGTCCCAGCTCTGCAGACCTCCTGCAATGGTCAGTTCTCATGCCTGCAGAGCAGTCATCTCCCTCCACTAGCTCCTTGTAACCAAAACACCAGCATTGGTGAAAACAGTTATACATACAGCCCCCTAATATTGCAGAAAGTGACATCTTGTCATTGTGTCTAGCAGAGTATATTATATGTGCGTTATATGGGGGGGGAGGAGCAGAGTGTATTACAGTATATGTGTTTTTTTATATGGGGGGTTTGGAGCAGAGTGTATTATGTGTGTGTTATATGGGTGGGAGGAGCAGAGTGTATTATATGTGTGTGTGTATGGGTGGGGAGAGCAGAGTGTATTATATGTGTTTATATGGGTGGGGTGAGCAGAGTGTATTATAGTGTGTTTTTTGATGGGGGGAGCAGAGTGTATTATATGTGTGTTATATGGGTGAGGGGAGCAGAGTGTATTATATGTGTGTTATATGGGTGGGAGGAGCAGAGAGTATTATATGTGTTATATGGGTGGGGGAAGCAGAGTGTATTATATGTGTGTTATATGGGTGGGAGGAGCAGAGTGTATTATGTGTGTGTTATATGGGTGGGAGGAGCAGGGTGCATTATGTGTGTGTTATATGGGTGGGAGGAGCAGAGTATATTATGTGTGTGTTATATGGGTGGGAGGAGCAGAGTGTATTATATGTGTGTTATATGGGTGGGAGGAGCAGAGTGTATTATATGTGTGTTATATGGGTGGGGAGAGCAGAGTGTATTATGTGTGTTATATGGGTGGGAGGTTGCTGAGTGTATTATATGTGTGTTATATGGGTGGAGGAAGCAGAGTGTGTTATATGTGTGTTATATGGGTGGGGGGAGCAGAGTGTATTATATTTGTGTTATATGGGTGGGGAGAGCAGAGTGTATTATATGTGTGTTATATGGGTGAGGGGAGCAGAGTGTATTATATGTGTGTTATATGAGTGAGGGGAGCAGAGTGTATTATATGTGTGTTATATGGGTGAGGGGAGCAGAGTGATGGGTGTTATATGGGTGGGAGGAGCAGGGTGCATTATGTGTGTGTTATATGGGTGGGAGGAGCAGAGTGTATTATGTGTGTGTTATATGGGTGGGAGGAGCAGAGTACATCATATGTGTGTTATATGGGTGGAGGGAGCAGAGTGTATTATATGTGTGTTATATGGGTGAGGGGAGCAGAGTGTATTATATGTGTGTTATATGGGTGGGAGGAGCAGAGTGTATTATATGTGTGTTATATGGGTGGGAGAAGCAGAGTGTATTATGTGTGTGTTATATGGGTGGGAGAAGCAGAGTGTATTATGTGTGTGTTATATGGGTGGGGGGAGCAGAATGTATTTAATGTGTGTTATATGGGTGGGAGGAGCAGAGTGTATTATATGTGTTATATGGGTGGGGGAAGCAGAGTGTATTATATGTGTGTTATATGGGTGGGAAGTTGCAGAGTGTATTATATGTGTGTTATATGGGTGGGAGGAGCAGGGTGCATTATGTGTGTGTTATATGGGTGGGAGGAGCAGAGTGTATTATGTGTGTGTTATATGGGTGGGAGGAGCAGAGTGTATTATATGTGTGTTATATGGGTGGGAGGAGCAGAGAGTATTATATGTGTGTTATATGGGTGGGAGGAGCAGAGTGTATTATGTGTGTGTTATATGGGTGGGGGGAGCAGAATGTATTAAATGTGTGTTAGATGGGTGGGAGCAGAGTGTATGATACACTCACCGGCCACTTTATTAGGTACACCATGCTAGTAACGGGTTGGACCCCCTTTTGCCTTCAGAACTGCCTCAATTCTTCGTGGCATAGATTCCACAAGGTGTGCAACGATGCTCAATTGGTTCCAAAGGGGCCCAAAGAGTGCAAGAAAATATTCCCCACACCATGACACCATCACCACCAGCCTGAACCGTTGATACAAGGCAGGGTGGATCCATGCTTTCATGTTGTTGACGCCAAATTCTGACCCTTTCCCCTCCGAATGTCGCAGCAGAAATCGAGACTCATCAACCAGGCAACATTTTTTCCAAAACTTCTACTGTCCAATTTCGATGAGCTTGGGCAAATTTGGAGCCCCATTTCCTGTTCTTAGCTGAAAGGAGTGGCACCCGGTGTGGGCTTCTGTGCTGTAGCCCATCTGCCTCAAAGTTCGCCGTACTGTGCGTTCAGAGATGCTCTTCTGCCTTCCCTTTTGGGTTTTAACGGGTGGCTATTTTGAGTCCTGTTACCTTTCTATCAGTTCGAACCAGTCTGCCCATTCTCCTTTTACTCTGGCATCAACAAGGGCTTTCCGCCCACAGGACTGCCGCTCACTGGATGTTTTTTTCTTTTTCGGACATTCTCTGTAAACCTAGAGATGGTTGTGCGTGAAAATGCCAGGAGATCAGCAGTTTCTGAAATACTCAGACCAGCCCTTCTGGCACAACAACCATGCCACGTTCAAAGGCACTCAAATCACCTTTTTTCCCCTTTTTGATGCTCGGGGTTTTAACTGCAGGAGATTTTTCTTAACCATGTCATGCCTAAATGCACTGAGTTGCCGCCATTGAGTGGCTGATTAGAAATTAAGTGTTAACGAGCAGTTGGACAGGTGTACCTAATAAAGTGGCCGGTGAGTGTATGTGTTATATGGGTGGGGGAAGCAGAGTGTATTATATGTGTGTTATATGGGTGGGAAGTTGCAGAGTGAATTATATGTGTGTTATATGGGTGGAGGGAGCAGAGTGTATTATATGTGTGTTATATGGGTGAGGGGAGCAGAGTGTATTATATGTGTGTTATATGGGTGGAGGGAGCAGAGTGTATTATATGTGTGTTATATGGGTGAGGGGAGCAGAGTGTATTATATGTGTGGGAGGAGCAGAGTGTATTATATGTGTGTTATATGGGTGGGAGAAGCAGAGTGTGTTATATGTGTGTTATATGGGTGGAGGAAGCCCGAGGTGTTATATGTTTGTTATAGGGTGGGAGGAGCAGAGTGTATTTTATGTGTGTTTTATGGGTGGAGGAAGCAGAGTGTATTATTTGTGTGTTATATGGGTGGAGGAAGCAGAGTGTGTTATATGTGTGTTATATGGGTGGAAGGAGCAGAGAGTATTATATGTGTGTTATATGGGTGGGAGGAGCAGAGTGTATTATATGTGTGCTATATGGGTGGGGGAGTGAATCTAGCATTGCACAGATGCTTCACATCAGAGCTGTCCCAGTTTCACTTTCATTTTCACACAGCTCAGGGGGGAGTAAACACAGGGAGAGCAGGACAGCCAATCACAGCACAAGGGGTGTGTCCCATCTAGGGGGGATGAACTAAATATCAGGCAACCAATCACAGCAAAAGAATGTGTGGCCAGACCCCTCCCTCCAGGCTTTAGATTTAGCTCTAGATATTCACAGATTAGCTAATAGCTGCTATACTAAATGATTTAGGTCATATAAACCAATCCTGTGCTGAAACCAGCGTGTGTTCGCTACAATTATCAGCTGTCACCCGCCAGCTGTGTAGGGCGAAGCCCCTTAGGCCCCGTTCACACGGCTTATTCCCGACGGATTTGTGCGCTGTATTGAGCGCACAAATCCGCTGTGAATACGGGGCGGACGGGGGCGGTGCCGGAGCGCGCGGGGGCGTCCGCTCCCGGTCCCATATACAATGCATTGTTTACGGCGCTTCCGCAGCCGTAAATAAGTGCATGTCACTTTTTCTCCCCCCGCGGCGAATTTGCCGAGCGGGGAGGAGCGACGGAATCCACTGTTCTCTATGAGAGAGTGGATTACCGTAAGACTCCGACGGATTGGCGCCGTATTGAAGCGCAAATCCGGCGCGGAATACGGCGCCAATCCGTCGGCAAATAAGCCGTGTGAACGGGGCCTTACAGGCACTGAGACACAAGTTTACGTCCAGTGTCGTTAAGGGGTTAAAGGGCCAGTGCTTCTTTTATTAAATTACAGGTGAAAAGCTTTTTACTTTCTTAATTAAAAGTTTGAGAAAGTGTTTATATTTTAGTCTCCTGTTACTTCGTGAGGTTTCTCCAGAGGTGATAGGTCCTCTTATCCCCTTACTGACAGCTGGTTATAATATTATGGCTCTTCTTTTTAATAGTGTCATGGACCGTAGAATGAGGCCCTAATCTAGTGCCCAAAGGAGCAGCTCATTCTGGCACATGTAAAGAGTAGTACAGGACATGTACAGGAAATCAGCACTGCACTGTACTGTGGGGAGGCAGCTATAGACCGCCCAAACACTGCATACACTCACTAACAATGTAAGAGCAGTAGTACCGCACTGTACTGTAGAGAGGAGCTATTAGACCGCCAATCACTGCATGCATCTCATTAATACATTTAAGAGCAGTACAGGACATGTAGTACCGCACTGTAGTGTAGAGGCGCTACAAGACCGTCAATCACTGCATGCGCCTCACCAATACATGTAAGGGCAGTACAGGAAATGCAGCACTGCACTGTACTGTAGAGAGGCGCTACAAGACCGCCCATCACTGCATGCACCTCACTAATACATGTAAGAGCAGTACAGGACATGTGTTACCGCACCGTGTTGTAGAGAGGCACTATAGCCCCAATCACTGCATGCACCTCACTAACACATGTAAGAGCAGTACAGGACATGTAGTAGCGCACTGTGCTGTAGAGAGGCGCCATTTTCTTCTGCTATAATAATAATTATCCCCTAGAAAAAAAGCTGACTCTTAATTAAAGGTTATTAGACATTTTTTCATTATCACATGAAGTTTATTTTTCTTCTTTTCCCAGAGAACCCCTTTAAATAACAAATATAAAAAAAAAAATAGGATTGCAAAATAAGTGTACGTACCCTTTAACGAGAAATGTACTGTGGATGGATGTAAAATTGATTAGTTTATGCATACAGGGTGTTGGGAAGCCATGGTACATCTGAAAGGATACAGCTTTAAGCTTATTAAGACTCATTGAAATTGAAAAATGATTGTTTACTAGGACTAGTCACATGCCAGTATTTCACTTCAAAGTGAACTAAATACAAAAATTATAACAAAAGCCAAGAACAAATAACACTTTCCAACATACATGTACACAGTACATGAAACAAAGAGTAACCATAATTTAATTTTCACTCATAAATCAACAGTACAAGAGAGGAAAAGTAGCTTTTTAAATTTACCTAGGTCTCTTTCTCCGCTTACCAGACTCCCGTCGTCCTCCCCGTGCAATGATCTCTCATGATCAGATTACTGGTATGCCAACTTCACACCATGTTTTTGCCATTGGAGCATACCTCTGACTAGCTTAGAGGTGATCAAACATATAGCACAAAAGACCCTTACAATATAATGGGGAAGAATCGGCTCAAACATTTATACTTTTGACTACGTTTTCCAGGTTGAGGTCCGTATGTTTTATTTTTTCCCCTTGGGAATCATAAAAAACGAAAAAAAAAATTCAAAAATGCACATGCACACAATGTATGCATTTATAATATTTAAGTCAAAGGAAACCATATGCAAATGTAAAATATTAAGTTTGCTTGTGTTGAACGGATACATATTTTGCATAAAATAGTAGGTAAAAAAAAAAAAAAGTATCCATTCAACATATACATTAAAACGAGATTAAAATTGAATGCACCATATTTGCTGGGCGTAATTATGCCCCACAAATACGGTAAAATCATAGCAGTCATTGAGTGCTAGGATAACCCGGCGTATTCCCTGGCGCACAGTATGCACCTGTTAAAAAAAAGTGACGTCACTTTTCAGGCGCCTGCTTGTTGTACAACGTGAATGGGAGCCGGGCTGAGGCACTGTTGAACGTACGCACTGGCCAGCAGGTACTTTCAACAGCAGGTGCATAGCGCCGCGCACAGGTATGCGCCGCTATACGCCATTTGAACCTGGCGTTGGTGATATGAATGAGGCCTAAAATCCGTCTTCAAAGAAGCAGACATGAAGATAGATTATCGGCTTTGCTGAGAGATCAGGTTGAAGCTCTTGCCCATAAAAGTCTATGGGAAGGGAAGGCAGGACAGGGAGAGAAAGAAAGGCATGGGCACACAGAAACACTGCTGCTGCTTCCAGTAAGTGTTCACAACTACCCTGCTCATTACTGCCCTATAATCTCATCCATGCTGCCACTTCTGTGTGTGTGACAGATAGAGGGGTTGGAGCTCTTGCTCTCTCTGTATTCACTATACAGGAGACAATATAGCTCGACCCAGGGGAAAATGGCAATTTTAGATATATAGTATACCGTCACTCGAAACGATGATACCCTTTGAAGACCATGATCCACAAATGGTGACACACGCGAGTGTGCATTCAAGTTAGAATGGTCAAATATTGGACTGTAACCAAGGGCGCAGTTACAGGGGGTGCAGAGGTAGCAGTCGCTATCGGGCCCTGCAGCCTGAGGGGGCCCAAAAGCCCTCCTGCCACATAAGGAGAAACCAGCATTGGAAGTGACACATGGCAGCTGGGGGGCCCATTTCACTTTTGCACTAGGGCCCCAGAGCTTCAAGTTACGCCTCTGACTGTAACAATCAAGATTTGTACTGTAGTCTCAAAGTTTTACCTATTTTATGCCCTACAGGATTTTGACCTCTCGTATTGTAAAATTTGATCAAACTGAGCGTTCACATTCTCTGCCATTTACAGGATATAGCCTTCGTGCTTAGTCTTTAACCGTCTGTACGGTTAACAATACAGTAACACATGGCTTCCAAACACAGGCTCAAAATTTTGCTGGTATGCGTGAACTAAATCACTGCTCTGTGCAGCAGGCAGAGCGAGGACAGAGAGAGCACGGACAGGAGATAGTTAAACTTGCGTGCTCGCTCCCGACCTGCTGTGATAAGATGATGGAGATACAGCCTATGAGGGAGAACAAGCAGGTCGGTGACTATAGAGACCCCAGCAGCCCCTGGAGCCACTAAAAACAAGTTATCTAGAAATCAGTAGATTTGTTATTGACATATATTGCAAACTTGCTTGTTTTTTGAAGATCTTTAATTTGAATGACAATCTTTGTAGTGAGACAACCCCTTTAACACTGTTCTCTCGGACCAGGGCTGCGGAGTCGGCAAGCCAAAGCTCCGACTCCGACATTTCCCAAACCTCCGACTCCTGACTCCCTCATACACGGCGCATGTTTAAGTGATAACTTTACTGTAGTAAAATGGTAACATCAGGCAATTTATCACCTTATGATACAATAATCAAGCTACTTAGGTAGAACAGACACTGACAAGCAAAAGGATAACAATGTTTTGATCACTTGTGAGTAGAGTTGAAGAAAAAGCTGTATTTGTATCCAAGTCCAGTCTGCACCAACATTGGAATGTGTAGAAGAGACCTGGGATCAGATTTTAGTCAAGATATGCTTGAATCTGATCCAGAGCCCAGAAGGATTCAGGCAGTATTGAAAACCAAAGGTGGATTTCCCAAATACTAACAAAATAATAAAAATTAACATTTTGATTTTTAGGAGCAAAACAGTAACAATGCAGTTACAGGAAAGAATCTGCAGAACAAAGCAGATGCTAAATACTTGCAAGTCACATTTATGTATAAGATAGGTAAGATGACTGTATATAAAATTACAGTAGCCTCATGTACAAAGCTGTAGTGGAGGGTGAGATATGGAGCCTGAAAGTCACAAGTTCAAAACATTGTTACCTTTTTGCTTTTCAGTGTAAAATATATTTATTGGATATGACTTTAGAAAACAACTGCAGGAACATTCGTGGAGTCTCTGAATTTGTTCTGAGAAATAGTATTGCCTCCATCAGATCCTGCATACATGACCTCACATCTGATCTCATTATTTCCAGGCTAGAGAATGGCCTCTCTACACTAACTTGGGTTGGGGCAAAGCGTCACAGGAAACATCTAAATGTCAGGGTATAAAGGAATTGCCTCAGCCACAGTCAGTTTTGATGAATGGTTGAACTCTTCTACTTCTTTGAAAGCAGGTCAAAAATTTTGCTGAAATCTGTTTGCCCTGGGAGCAGAATCTTTTCCCCTGGGGCAGCGCTTTGCCTGCTCCATGTCATCAATTACACTCATCATGTGAGGAGGCTGAAGATATGGGAGCAGCAGCACTGGCCGGACCCAATTCCTCTTGCTGTTTGCATCCAACTAACTGGACCAACTTATTATATAGTTTGGGAGTTGGTCCCTTTTATGACGACTCTGACTCCTGCAAAATAGGCACCGACTCCGGCTCCACAGCCCTGTCTCGGACATGAGCAAAACACCTTCTAGATCATATAAAATATTGGATGTTGTCTTTCCAATTGCCTGCAAATCACCCTCCTGGATTTTGAGGGTATGGGTGCAATCCACACCTGGGGGGCTTTAGACGCATAAATATTTGGTGACTGTTGGTTAAGGTTATTTTCAGAAGTCCTACTACTAATGAGTGTGCCCCGAATTGCTTCTTCTACCACATGACACTGTATGCCGAGGGATTTGTTGGACTTCGATATATTGGCCATCACTTTCTTGTTTTTCGTTCCAATCACTGGATCCGTTTGTGTGGATTTATGAACTTGGCCTGGGAAGAACTCAGTCATAGTCCCTACAGATCGTGTATGACTTGTGCGGATACCCTTCCTAATGAACCCTCTGCTACGACGCTCTATAGGAGGCGGGTGTATGGGTAGCTCTATAACCGTCACAGCCGTATCTTCTGATAAGCTTTGCTCAGCATCAACATCAATCACATCGGGAGGAGAAGCAATGGACACAGATATCGTAGGACGGGAACGGGTCCAGGGGCGAGCATACAAGTGATCGAAATGGTCAATGCCGGCAAAGCTGCACGTCGGCCTCTCGTCTTTCTTGACGATTTTGGGTTTTAAGGTTTTATGGATCCCGGAGGCAGAGGGAAATACGGTCGGTAACGCATCTTTTTTTAAGCATCGAGTTGTTCCTCTGACCTCGTAGCATTCAAAATTAAAGTGTTTGGAGCAGATACGAAAGGCTCCTTTTGCACTAAGGAAAATCTTCTGGCACATGACCTCTAGGTCTCCAAAGTCTTGTGGTGTTTCTAGCAGCCATCTTCTAATTATATTTATATCCCTCGGAAAGGAATGCAGAACCAGATCCGGATCTTTAATCTTCCAGGAGCTGTTACATCCATTCACAATGCACGACGGCATGCTGTAAAGAAAAATAAAAGTTTTATTACTTCCGTTTCCCAGTGGTATGAAAAGGGTTGTCAAAAAAATTAATTAAAAATGCCCTCAAATTGCTCACCCCATATTTTCTCTCTCTGTGATTTTTTTATGGTAATTTGTGCTTTTCCTGTGCAGTATGCAGCCTCCCTTCTCTGGAGCTGAGCAGCAGCATTTCCTGTTTGAAATCAGTTTCTCTTTTCCTTGCAAAACTACAAGCCCCAGGACCCATTGCCGTGCTTTAAAGGGAATGTGTCATCAAAAATGGCTTATTGTGTAATTAACATTTTTATGTTCAACACATTTATTAAGAATTTTTGGTTATTTTTTAAAATTTTCCATAACACTTTCAATATTTTTTAATAATTCTTAAGTCCTGCAGTTTTCACTTTGGCCACTAAGCCTAATAATAGTCTGACACTTCCTGTTCTGTAGAGCAAGATTCTCAGTTGTCTGCTCATTATCAGCACAAAGAGGGATCAAACTGAAAGGAGACACCAGTGTGAACAGATAACACAGGATCCACCAGTCACAAGAGGAGATGTCACAGCTCTCAGCCCCCTCCTCCCTGCACAGTGATTTCTTCCTAGGTCACAGAGCATGACTAGATAACTGTTCTATTGAAGTGAATGGGACTGAGTCAGTCTTAAGTCTCCTATGTGCATGAAGCTACTGTAAAAAGCATCTCTCTAACTGCTGTTAAAGCAGTGCAAACATGGCCTTGTGGCCAAAGTGAAAAACTGCAAGACTTAAGAATTATTAAAAAAAAGTGGTATGAAAAAAAAAACAAAATCCAAAAATTCCTTAAAAATGTTTAACATAAAAATGTGACTTAAACTATAAAATTTTTTGATGACACATTCCCTTTAACTATTGTCCTCCCTCTTAACCTCAGCACCTGCCCCATTTTCCCTCTCATGTTAAACGCTTCGGGATGCAAAAAAAAAAAGCTATACACCTCTGTCCCCAGATCTCTTTACCTTGACACAGAACTAATAAGCTACCTGTCAGCATTTAGCTGATGCAGAATCGCAGAAAGCACACGGAAAAATCTAAAATTTATTATAAAAATGTCCAACTTCAAAAGGGTATTATATAGTTATTTCCCTGCCTCCCCCCACTGGACACTGACAGCCAGGACTGCCATCAGTCATCAGGGCCCCATACAGCCAAATCAAATGGGGCCACCACCCATTACTAGTTCCATATTTTTTAACATATCAGTGGGCCCCTTTTTGATTAGGGCCCCTGACTGGAGTACTGCCTGTACTGCCCTATTGGCACCCCAGTTGACAGCAACATGGACCTTACTCAACAAACAAAATCTTTCTAACAAGCATTAGCCCCACAATCTTGCACTGATCCTTATGATAATTGCAGGATGAAAATCAGAAGCTAATGTGACAAGCACATGGTGATAAGAAAACCACTGGACATCACTAGAATAAACCCCTTATAGGGATTTTCTCACTACAAAGATTAACTTGGTAGGGAAAGGTAATTGAGGACTTTTTCTAAATACATTGGTCTACATTGATTTTACTTTAGTCAGGAGATCAGAGAGATTTTATCTGCTTTGAGTGCACACAGGTTTCTATGCTAATATTTGATTAGAGCAGAGAGCAAGGTCACCATGAGGGGTGGGGGTGGGGGTAGGGATTCAAACTGAGCAGACTGTTTACTGAAGGTTGCCGATGTGAGTTTACTTGCGTCTTTGTGAGGCATCTTTCGAGCAGTTCAAAGAATTGTCCTGTCATTTCTTGATCCGTATGACGCAACAGACGCCCTATTAAAAACTATGAGGCGTGTTTCTTCTGCAGCAAAAGCGCATTTAAACACGTACCTGCGTGTTGGATGCGTTTATTCAGCGCTATTGAATGTGTCTTTTCGGATCAAAAAAAGGATCCAACACGCTGTGTGAACGTATGCTAACTGCTCAGCAAGATAGCAAATCACTGCTATAGAACCACCCACAGTCTGAGGAGACAGAGTCAAAAAAATGCTGTCTGTGACTGTCAAACCACATAGTGAAAAAATCTCTTTATCCCCGAGCATGGTTCTTGCCCCTTACCTTGTTAAACCTGGATACGGTTCTCTACTGGAATGGTTAAAGAGAACCTGTCACATAGATTATGCCCCCCTTGCTGAGGGCAGCACAAGCCAGTGTCAGACCTGCTGTTTCCAGCGCTGTGTCCCTTATTTTGTAGTTTTAGAGTATTTAATGTTCAAATCTGCAGTTTTCAGACAGAAAAGAGTCATGAAAAGAGTCCTTTTTTTTTTACCCCGCCCACCTCATCTGATAAACCTATTACTTTGAATAGGTAGAAACATGTGAATAACTGCCAGTGGGCGGGGCTAGCCTTGGGTGAATAAGATTTGAGCATTAAAGAGAACCTGTCACATAGGTTATGCCCCCCCTTGCTGAGGACAGCACAAGCCAGTGTCAGACCTGCTGTTTCCAGCGCTGTGCCCCTTTTTCTGTAAGATGCTGGTGTTTTAATGAGTAAGGATAATGTGACCCGAAACGTGTCTGTTAGCTCACTGACCAGTCTGTACCGAAAGTCTCTCGTCTGTTTGTGCTGTTTCCTTATGTAAGGAGGTTTTTTTTATGGATTAAAACAAGAAATAATAAAGATTCAAGTTTTTACATAAGAAGCCCTGTGATCCATTCGCCTATATAATACTCCGGAGCTGGCTCGTATTCTGATGTTATGTTGTAGTTTTAGCCCCGCCCACCAAATGCTAGCCCCACCCACTGACAGTTAGGCTATGTTCACACGGCAGTAATTGCGGGACGTATTTCGTCCCGCATTCACGCCGTGTGTACGGGGGCATGCATTATTTTCGGCACGTATACGCCGTGAATAAATGACATGTCACTTCTCTTCCCGCTCGGCGTACTGTGCGAACAGGGAGAGGAGACATAATCCATAGTTCTCTACGAGATCTGTGGATTACCCTAATGACTGGGACGTAACTTGCCCCGTATTTCACACAGTACGGCGCGAAACACGGGGCGAGATACGTTCCAATATAAGCCTTGTGAACACAGCCTTATTCACATGTCATAGGTTTATCAGTTGAGGTGGGTGGGGCTAGCCTCAGGTGGGTGGGGCTAGCAAAAATTTACTTTTCATGACTCTTTTCTGGCTGAAAACTGCAGATTTGAGCAGTAAATACTCTAAAACTGCAGCATCTTACAGAATAAGGGACACAGCGCTGGAAGCAGCAGGTCTGACACTGGCTCGTGCTGCCTTCAGCAAGCGGGGCACAACTTATGTGACAGGTTCCCTTTAAATGCTCTAAAACTACAGCATCTGAGGGGTCGTTCCCACGGCACAGGACAACTACCTGTCCTGGCAGGGTGACGGCTTTTCTCTGCGATTAGTGGAGAAGAGTCCTCCCCCTTCACATAGACATGTTCTTCTGTCTCCCGAAAACCGGACAGAAGAATGAACATGTTCTATGTTTTTCGGACAGACGGCGGTCTGAAATACTGCCTTGCGGAAAACCCGTGCAGTGGGAATGCTGTGCGGGTTTTCCATAGCGGCCTTTGTTGAAAGATTTCACCCGGTTTGCAGATGGTTTTCAAAACCGAAAACCGTCTGAAAAACAAGGTGAAAACCATTGCCGTGGGG
The DNA here is from genome assembly GCA_025379985.1 of Phyllomedusa bahiana. Classification (NCBI taxonomy): domain Eukaryota; kingdom Metazoa; phylum Chordata; class Amphibia; order Anura; family Hylidae; genus Phyllomedusa; species Phyllomedusa bahiana. Next base: position 22,276 of record JAODAL010006827.1, read on the forward strand.
ACAAGGCCTTACAGAATAAGGGACACAGTTCTGGAAACAGCAGGTCTGACACAAGCTTGTGCTGTCCTCAGCAAGGGGGACATAACCTATGTGACAGGTTCTCTTTAAGGGCATGTCACCATGGCACGGGTTTTCGGCCAGTTTTTCAGCCGGTTTGAGGTTTTTCAGACCGCCTGAAAAACCGTCCGAAAATGAGCACAATGGGGCTCTATGGAAAACCCGTGCAGCAGTCCCCACTGCACGGGTTTTCCGCCCGGCGGTTTTGCCGCCCGCGGTCCGCTCAAAAAACATTGAGCATGTTCATTCTTATATAAACACCTCAATGGGAGGGGGGGGGTCTGTTCTCCGCTCATCGCGGAGAAAAGCCGTCCCCCCCACGGCCGTGGGGACGGGCGCAAAACCGGACAAATACCGGCCGGGTAAACCGATCGGTATTTGTCCTGTGCCGTGTGAACGCAGCCTAATACTGTGATTTTTAGTAGTAATGCATTACTATTTTTCACCTCCCATGAGCCAGAACTTATTATTTTTTTCATGAGCAATGTTTTGTGTGCGAATGAATTTTTTTTATAAGCACATTTAATCAAAACGTGAGGCGTACAGGAAAGTAAAAAAAAAATTAATTAGGAATATGACTCTACGTGTAAGTAACAAAAGGGATTTTAGACATTCCCCTGGTCCATGAGGTTTCGGTCTTCGTCACAGAGAACCACAAGAGGGGGATGAGGAGGTTATCGGTTAAGCAGGGAGACATATTCCCGACCTCCTTTCCCGTATGAACAATCCTTCCTCCCCATCACAGCTCTACAACTGTTCTTGGGTTTTGTTTTCACAGAATTCATGTTACATTAAGTAAAGTATAAATGATTTTTTATCACTTGATATAATTTTTAAAGTGACACTACCACCAAATTCATCTTTTCACAAATGTTTTTATATCTTTAAATGGTTGCTTGTAGTGTTGAGCGATTACGTTGGCCATCGACATCGGTCGATGGTCGATAGCCGACCATCATCGACTAGATATTCGATGTTAGTTGATATATTATGATCGATGAACATTATAGTCTATGGGAGAGCAACAACACCTTCATTCTTACACCCAAACAGGGCTGGAGAAGCCGGAATTAACATCCACAACAGTCAAATGGATACGTGCTACATCTTAGGCAACACACTTAGGTTATAAAAGCCACAGAAAAAAAGTCACAGACCATTCACTATCCCTGTATTGTACCACAGCATGAGCCTTAAACCTGCATCATCCACAAATTAAAAAGTGCCAGAAGGCAGTATGATTTGAACCATCATGTTACTTGAACTGGACATTGAATATTCCTGTCCTGGGCCACAGCATGAGCCCCAAACCTGCATGACCCCCACATTTAAAAAGTGCCGGAAAAGGAGTCTTTCAACCACCATTTTAGTTGAACTGGACATTGACTATCCCTGTCCTGGGCCACAGCATGACCCCTAAACCTGTTTGACCCACAGATCACAAAGTGCACTATGCTATTTTTGTACAGTTGACTGTCATTTAGTATATTTTTTGGTAACTGACATTTGTTTACAGAATTTATTTAGGGAAGTTTTATTTATAGTTTTACATTATTATCATTTTGCTTTTTTTTTTTCAAGTGTGATAACATACAACATACACCCCTCCCTGTAGTTTTTAAAGCTATTTTTTACACGTGTAGATGTGTTAATTCGTCCGCACACCCCATAAGTAATAAAAATGTCCTAATCACCCCAAAACACTTCTTAGTTGAGAAGACATTTGCCCTCCTGGCTTCTGAGAGTGATTCAGCCAATCAATTCAATGGTTTCATTTTTCCTCCAAATCCTTCTTCATTGATTAGGGACAGACTCCCCTGGAGATCAAATGATGCGACTTCATAGTGACTCCAGCCCCAGAAAATTTTAAGCCACAAATTTTGCAATTTGTGTCCAGCCCTGGACCCCTTTTTGACACTACTTAACCTCACAGAAATCACCTTTTTCAAAATCTGATCTTTTAGAGAAATTTGAAGCTCTCCTGATTGCCCCTAACGGTGAGAGCCAGTGCTGCCGTCAGCCATCTGTTAACACGCAGGTCCAGCTGCCAGGGCCAGACTTACAGTGGCTGCGGTGGAGCCCAGCTAGCGTCTGTCATCTATTAAACACGCAGGTTCAGCAGCCAGGGCCGGAGTTACAGTGGGTGCGGTGAGAGCCCAGGCTGGCGTCCGTCATCTATTAAAAACGCAGGTTAAAATGCCCTGATGACGCCGCAACGTAAACTGTCGTGCTGAAGCAGAGTGCGGAAGCGGAAGTGTGAGGAACTCCACCCTTCCTCAGTACACAGTCAATACCTGGGTAGCCTTGCCCCTCCGTATGAGTGCGGACCAATTGAGCTTCACTTGGAAAAAATGGTGGTTAACGCTCCTGTTACCCCCAGGTGCCCTTTTTGCTTGGCATTCTTTTTCTCATTTTTACTCAACATGCTGGAGGAAATTGTCTCTGTACTTTGTTCTCTGTCCCTGCTCCATACTCCATGTCCTCTGAATAACCTACATCTGGGCAAGTTTTCCTGTACCTCCCTTGTACAATTCAGAGGAATTTTTTTTTCCAGCTATTTTGTACATGCAAGTTTTTTTTAGTATTTAATTCTAGAAAACACATTTTTAAAATAGGATGGAATCCCCCCATGTCTTTGTTTCTCTTTTTTAATTGTATTAAAATGGGTTTGTCTCAATACAGGGATTGATAGCTATGTTAAAGATCTTGCAAAAACAAGTCATTTTGCATATGTGTCCATAAACAGTGTCCTACCTATTCCTGTTTCTGACAGCACCATCACCCTTGAGCCACTCTTGACAATTTGGGTAAAGAAACAAATTCTGTTAGAAACCACATTTTTTACAATAGGACCTGTAGTCTAGCTGCAATTCACATCAAAATGCCCCAAAAAATTCAAAACTTGACAATTGTGCTGGATGCAGGTTGCATTAAGCACTGAAGAACAGATTGGCGACGCTGTTCGTTACTGAGATTCACAGGGCCCTGACCCAGCGATGACAGGCCTGAGGGTCCTGCAACTGACAATCCGCTGGCAGCGTGTTGTCGCCAGCCTGGAAGGAGCTCCTTCCCCTCGACCTCTACCTCCATGTCCACCCCCTTTTTTGCTCGCTTACCACCTGAATTTCGCTCCATGTTCAGAAATATAAAAATTTGAGAAGGTATGGAATAGTTTTGGAAAGTCCTTATTAAAAGACGGCAAATCACAGTATTCTCAAATCCCTCTAATCAAAACAAAATTGCTGGATTAAAAATTTAACTCAAAGTAGATCATCAAAAAGCTTGACTGACCAAAAGTGAAAAAAACACTAATTTAAATGATTCGGTAATAAAAGGATTTTTTGGCACCCTTTTAATTCACCTGTGGGGATACAAAATTGCTGTATTCAAATTTAACTGCAAGGTGGCCTATCAACAAAAACGGAATGGGCAAAAGTGCAAAAAAACACTATCTGTTATGTATTGGGTAAAAAAGGTTTTTTTTTGCACCTATCAAAATTTCCCCGTGGTACTACAAAATTGCAGTATTCACATTTTTAAGTGCAAGGTGCCTCAATACAAAGCTGTAGGGCCAAAAGTGAAAAAACGCGTAAACTGTAATGTATTCGGATAATAAAAGGTATTTTTGGCACCTATCAACCTGTGCTGCTACAAAATGCTGTATTCCAAATTTAACTGCAAGGTGGCACTAATCAACAAATCTGGAATGGCAAAATTTAAAAAGAACACCTATCTGAAAAGTATACGGGTAATAAAAGTGGATTTTGCACCTAACAAGTACCTGCAGTTACTAAAAAATGTGTATCCAATATAAGTTCAGGCTGCCCAATACCCGGAAATATTTAAAGAAAACTGTTAATTTTAAAGCTATTGCAGTGCAAAGTCAACAAAGTCTTGTGAACTTTAAATCCGTATTCTTATAGAATTGTCTGTGTTCGGCTGCCCCCCCCTCCCCACCATGACTTTACAGCGTAGATGCTCCTTTAAAATTCTCTACCTAACTACATAAAATCTTCCAATCTCTGATCTAACTAAGTTGTAAGGATCACAGCTAACAGTAGAGCTTTCTCTGTGAAGAAATAAATAAATTTCGCTGAGCTGTTTGGACACAGGCAGAGCGCAGTTTCCCATGCTATGAGAAGCTGAGAGACACTGAACATGAACAGGAAGGGCTGGGTTCTATGTAAAACGAGGTCATGTGATTTTCCAGCCAATCGCAACCTAAACATCCCAGTCATGACGTCGCACACCCCATCTCACCCTGCTCTATCTGTAAGCTGATTTGCTGGCCGCCAAAAAAGACAGGAAGCGCCGAAAATCCCTCGATATTAATAGATGATGCACAGATTTTAACCTAAATTATCGCATGATCTAAAAATTTCGATCAACATAAAAACTGTGCCGATTTCAACTTTGTCAATAATAATCGCTCAACACTAGTTGCTTGTTTTTTTTTTTTACATAATTTTTTAATTTGCATTTGTATAGTAGGGTATGTTTGCGTATTTGCTCCTGAAGTACGGCCCGCAAATACGATAATTCATAGTTCTCAGTGAGAGCTATGATTAACCGACGTTTTCCCCAAATTGTATTAGGCGCTGGGAGAAAGAAGTGACATGCCGCTTCCTCCTGGCTCATAATGGGACCCGGCACAAAGCGTTTTAGAAATACGCGCTAAAACACCCGCCGTATAGTGCGTGTATACGCCTTGAGGACGCCGTGGGAACATACCCTTACTCTGACTAGTCCTCCGTGATAGCACAGCAGTGACAGGATTGCTTGACGGTTCTCTTCTATGCCGGTCATAGGCAGAGTGAAGTAAAAATGAATAGTTGCACCTGATAAGTGTGAAGAAACCCCTCTCCGCAGGGCAAAGAAAGATTACACTATTTTCCTTTCATGTATTGACACTGTCCCGCATAAGCGTTTGTTGGGTACATTAGAATCCATTGGGTTAGAGATAACAGTGTGTAATTGGATTAAAAACTGGCTGCTGGATCGTACCCAGAGAGTGGTGGTAAATGACTCCTACTCTGAGTGGTCCCCGCTTGTGAGTGGTGTGCCGAGGGCTCAGTTATTGTCCTCTCTTATTTCATGTATTTATTAATGAAATAGTGGAATGGATCAATTACACGGTTTCCGATTTTTCAGATACCGCCAAGCTATGCAGGGTAGTACAATCTATGGAAGATACTCATAAATTGCAAGCAGACACTGGACACACTGAGTGCTTGGGCATCCACTTGGCAAATTGGTTCAATGTTGATAAATGTAAAGGTACTGCAACTGGGTAGAAAATAATCGTTCAGGCATCATAACTCCTAGGGAGAAAACTGGTAGAATCGTTGTTGAGAAAGATCTGGGTGTTCTTGTAGATCATAGACTACAGACAGCATCCAATGTCAATCAGCTGCCTCTAGGCAAGTAAGATAATTGCTGTATTAAAGAGGCATGGCTCCTTTACCAAAGACAGGTCTATGGGGGCGTGGCTGGACGCTGGCTAAATGCTGCGTGAGTCGGTGGCTCCGGAAGAGTTACTGATGGATTTATCGGGGGCAAACCGAGATCATCCTGCTCGGGTGGACACTAGAGTACAGCCGGCTGACACTCTAAGCACCTTGGAGAGCCGTTTGAAAGGCGGGCATCCCTGTTGAAGTGCACTCGAGGCCACACACGAGCAAGGGGACTGAAGGCTATATCAGAGGACGCGCCCCGAGGATTTCCTAGCGAGCGCCTATACCCTTATTGGGGAAATTCAGTGAAGGAGACCGACGACTTCCTCCCCTCTACCTGGCAGGCACAGCGGCGACAAAAGGGGAGTTGAGGTGAGCTGCGGAGAGCTGTTTATTCGGCGTGGACGCTGGCGCGGAGAACCGGGGCCTGTGACGGAGAGAGCGGACCTGAGGGTTCCCGGACTTGGCTGCTGCGCTCCAAACACAGCGCGGGGAAAGCCGCAGCATCTATTCGGCCCTCCCGACAGGCGCCTTGCTGTCACGGAGATCCAGCAGCAAGACAAGGGGCGCGCTATAACGCGACTAGACTGTGCCGGCGCACAGACCCGGTGAGAGGTGTGGCAGATAAAGCAAGAATCAGGTACCGCATAGGGATCCCTGTCCCCGGCGCTGCAGCCCATACACTCCAGCCCATCACCTCGCTGGTGTCATTTTAACATCCGGTCACCAATATCCCTGATTTTCCTGTAAAACAAAGTGAGGATCTTCTGGACCCGGATGCTGTAAAAAGGGCCTCTGTGGGAAACTACATTACCCTATAGTGGACCATTTGTCTCCCTGACTGGCTTCTGCTGCTGTTCTTTGGTGTGAGGGTCCTGCCTTCAGGGAAACCCTGTCTGCGCCTCAGAGGACTATCAGAATAGTACCATCTAAGCCCTCACTGTCAGACATTATGTCATTCAAGCCAACAAAAATGGGGATCTACCCCACTCTCTGCTAAAAATTCTCCTGGAGGGACTCAAGGTAAAGTGGTCCTCGTGGAGGACAATACAGCAGATACCTCTGCATTAGCTGACGACACATAACCATTTACAATACCTCAGCAGTCCCGTGAAATCCATGACAGAATCCCATTCTCATGCTCCCCCTGATTGGCAATGGCTCCTTAAAGATCTCCCAACTAGAGCGGATCTTCAGAGACAAACTGCAGAAGTAAAGGAAACTTTCCATGCAGAATTTGCATCATTTAGGGCGGATTTGAAGCATATGGCGGAAAGGGTGTTGAATCTGCTCAAGACCATACCCGACAATATGTCGCCTCTCTGCAATCTGTTGTTTCTAATCAAAGTAAACTCCTGCGGGACACTAATCGGCAGCTAGAGGATCTGGACAATAGGGGCCGCCGAAACAATTTGAGAGTACGGGGGGTTCCGGAAGTGGCTGGAACAGAGGATGTTTTTCAAACCCTAGAGGCCATCTTCCAAGATCTACTGGGAGAAACAGGTCCTAGCGAAATTAAAATGGACAGAGCTCATTAGGCCCCTCAAGCCTAAAGGGACCAGCGCCCCCACGGACCATTATTTGCTGCATACAGACTTCCAGATAAAGGAGCAGATCTCAGCGAAAGCTCGGCGATAAAAATCTGTCCAATACAAGGGCGTGAATATTCAAATCTATCCGGATCTCTCGTGGATCACCCTCCAAAAAACGACGTCACCTCAAACCATTACTGGGAGTGTTGCAAGAGCACTCCATACCGTATCGCTGGGGCTTCCCCTTCAGTCTGATTGCTTCAAGAAATGGACGCTCTGCAGTCCTACGCTCCTTTGAGGATTTATCAAACTTCTGCTCTACCCTAGAGATCTTGCCACCTGAACTGGCAGACTGGGGCACCTATGCCGATTTGGCAAAAAGCACAACCTAAATGAACGTCAAAAGGGGGAGGGGGAAGAGATCCCCTCCGCAACAACCTGGGGGCTCGAGTGGTTATCCCCCTTCACCGCCCGCTCCTTGAAAATAAAATGAACTGGAGGTGTCTACCTCCTATGAGCCTTCTATCTACAAAAAGCCCTTTCTTTGTATTGTCTGGGCACCCTTCTGTGTTGGGACACTAGTCTCACCCTATTGCTGGGATTGAGATATGTTCTGGGGAAGGGAGTTCTGCCCCCCCTCCCCCTCTCGGTTGCTGGTTTGTTGCTGGCTGTTTATTTTGAGGGCTATGTGCTCGGATCTTTAGTGGAAGGTTGGGATTTCGGTGGGAGAGGGAGCAGCAAATTCCTCGCTCACTCTTTCACCGATCGGATAGCTTTGTGCTTCTTGTCCACTGCCTTACAGTTTAAATTTGTTGAAAATTTTTTATGAGGATTGCCCCCTCACATATGTCTTGGGGGACCTTGTGAATGTCACGCCCTGACCTGCTTTGGTCTTTGGGGCGGTGGCTCCCGTGACGTCCCCACTTGTCTACTCTGCATTCTTTATGCGGTGTGCTCTCCGGGACCTGTTGGGTCCTGCGGCCTTATATTTGGCTGGTTCTGAACTACACCCCTGAGGTGTTCACTTCCGTTTTATGACATCACTCCTCGCTTTTAGCTTCGGAGATAGGCTACTGTTAGTATATACTTTGCTGTGTTGTTCACCTCTCCAAGACATGACATGCCTTGGTAATAATTGGAGATGGTATACGTTTTGTGTTGTTTGTACCTGTCCTGTGAAACCCTCCCTCCCTTTTGTCTCCCCCTTGTGTTTGTTTCAGGCACCTGGAGATCTGCAGCGGTGCGCATTTGCAGGTAATTTTCCATACGATTCTAATGATTAAGTTGTACTCGTTAAATGTTAAGGGACTCAATTCCAATTTGAAAAGGAAAATGTTACATGTGGACCTGAAAAATAATAGACCTGATTTGGTGTTTCTGCAGGAAACACATTTTAACAGAGAAGGGAATTTTAATTTTCTTAAGCAATTGTACCCAAAAACCTTTATGGCCTCGCAGGATATTAGGAAAAAAGCTGGGGTGGCCATATTGCTCACAAGTGCTTGCCCAATCACGGTAGAGAACTCCATAGCGGATCCGGGTGGGAGGTTTTTAATCCTTGAGGGGAAGATGGGGGGCTCCGCTATTTTGATATGCAATGTCTATGCTCCCAATACAGGGCAACTGCGATTCTTGAAGCGACTCTTGCATAAGTTGTCCCGATTTCCGCCGTCAGCAATTATAATGGGTGGAGACTCAAATCTGACCTTCTCAGATACCTATGATAGACTCGCACTAGGCCCCCTCTGCACACCTCATCCAGCGAAATACCCCATAGGCTTTAGGCAACTAATTGTAGATTTAGACTGTTTGACCTAGGAGGATTGCTCACCCACGAGAAGACTTTTCCTTCATCACTGCTCCACAAAGTCTCATTCTAGAATTGACTACATCTTTGGTAACATTCGACTCTCCGTATGATGGATTCTGCAGAATCGAGCTTAACTGGTCTGACCATGCGTCATAGCCTGCTTTAAACCTTCTGGCTCATCTGCTAGGGTCCCTGTCCATTGGAATTGAATGAATTCTCTCCTCAAACACTCCCCCCCTTTTTTTTAATGCATAGGGAGGAACTGAGGAAATGCATTTCTGACTATTTTGAGGTTAATGCGGGATCGGTGTCGTCGCCGGCGGTCCTCTGGGAGGCCCATAAGGCAGTGTTTAGAGGGGAATGTATTGCCCTGGGAACTAGGCTAAAGAGAGACAGAATGCGGAGGTGGAATGAATATTCCACTGAACTTCAACAACTGAGACAAGTTTGGGCGTCACACCCTACAAATTCACAACTGAGAAGAGATAGTGTGTCTAAGGGCTAAATTACGAGTTTACAAGACTGGGAGCAGAGAAATTGCTTGTCTTCACGCAACATAAGTACTATGATAAAGTGAATAAATCACACACCCTTCTGGCCAGGATGTTGAGAGATGAAACGGAACGCCGTACTCCTCATGCTGTTAACGATAACAGGGCAATCCGCCTATGACCCAAAAACCCATTGCAGATGTTTTCCACTTTTTTTTGCAAACTATATAACAATAGCAACTACTTGCCAGGAGGGAGTGCTGATTGAGACAAATTGAGGTCAGATTTCTTGAACTCCTGTAATTTACCCACTCTCTCTCCTGAAGCCTTGGAATCCCTCAATGCACCCATTGGAGAAGAGGAACTCAGAGAGGTCATTGGAATCTCCCCATCGGAAAGGCGCCAGGTCCTGATGGCTTACTTATCTCTATTATCAGATATTTCAATCCCAGCTGATTCCAGACCTCTTGGTGCTCTATAATTCCTTCCTCCAAGGGTCTCCCATTCCGGATACGATGCTGCACTCCTATATAACGCTCATACCCAAGACCAGGGGAACCCCTTAGAATGTGGCAGCTTATAGGCCCCCATAGCTTTTGTATGGAATTCAATATAAAAATCTTCACCAAAATTATGGCGAATAGACTCTCTCTCCACTTACCACATTTGATACACAAGGATCAGGTGGGGTTCATCCCGTGTCGCCAAGGGGGAGACAATACCAGGAGGGCCATTGATCTCATTGATGTTGTCAATCGCAGAGGTGATGCTATGCTCCTATTAAGTTTAGATGCTGAAAAGGCCTTTGACCGCCTCAACTGGTCATTCCTCTTTTGTACACTTCAGGCCTTTGGGATCAATGGCCCTTTTATCACTGCGTTACGGGGGAATTTACTCAGGTCCGTCTGCTACTATTCGGCTACACCATGCTATGTCCCCCAAAATATTAATTAGCAATGGTACTAAGCAGGATGCCCCTGTCCCCGCTTTAATCGCCTTGTGTATTGAACCTCTAGGCGGCGGCATTAGATTGAGTCCTCAGACATTAAGGGTTGCTGGTGAAAGGGAGAGAGTTCAAAATTTAATTAAATGCGATGACTTTTATTAATCTCTTGTGGATCCAGTGATTTCGTTCCTACTCTGCATTCCTTAATTGACCGATGTAGTGTCCTTTCATGGCTACAAGAAAAAATACCTCCAAAACTGAGGCCTTTACCGTTGGGCCTCCGGGATGGTGGTGGACCACCTTAATGAGTGCTATCGGTACCGTTGGATGGTGGAGGCAATTGAAGTATCTTGGAATTAATTTAACATCAGGGTATACCTCACTATACAAACATAACTTCCCTAAACTTATAACGGAGATTAAACAGTTGCTAGATCGTTGGAACAAGTTTGTCGCTGTCCGCTTCTTGGCCGCAATAGCTGCCCAATCAAAATGTCGGCTTTTGGCCGAAACTTTATTTATCTGTTCGAGCCTTGCTATACCGGTCTCTATGCGACCCTTAGATCTCTGCAGGCAAGACTTTAATCATTTAAGATGGTCCGCAATAGGCAACCGGTATCGCCAAGATATACATATGGCAAGGGAAGAGCAGGGGTCTGTCGGTTCCCAGATATCGCCAAGTATTATTGGGCAGCACAAGTAAGAGCTATTCCATCCTGGGCGGCTCTCTACGCTTATACTGGATGGATGGAGCTGGAAATATTATGGATGGCCCCTATACATCCAAATTCTTTGCTATGGGCAACCACGGCCGTTAAGCTAGACTTCCCCTTGTTGCATTCTATGGCCTTGACAAGGTCAATTTGGCAGAGATGTTCTAAGAGATTCTCATTGTGCTCAGGGGCTTCCCCTATGACTCCTTCTTATTTCACCCTCTGCTACAAAAAGGCGAGATGGATAATCGATGGAGGCCGTGGTTTGAGGCTAAATTGTTCCACTTTGTGGATATAGTGAATGGACGCACCATGGAAACTAAGACCTTTTGCAGAGCCTCCAATCTAGCTTCAACTTACCTTCCCCTCTCTTTTCTCTATTGCAATTAAACATGATAATGAAGCCAGTGTGGGTACGAATGGCTCTAAACCATCACTTTTATAACAGGTCCTGTCCTGGGTGAGGGGGGGGGGGGTATCTACCAGGGGGTTGATCTCGACAATTTATAGGATCCTATCCTTACCAGAGCAGGACACTTTATACAACATCCTATATGTCTAAATGGGAGGACTTTCTGGGATCAACAATTATCCACAAGAGAGTGGAGGAGTATATGGCGACAGGCAGCCCGGTCTTCCACCTCCATCCAAAATAAGGAGAATCATATAAATTGCTAATGTACTGGTAATCACACACCTAAAAATGCTGCAATGGGGATGAACCCTACGGTGCCAGATGTGTGTTGAGATGCGGAGGATCGGAAGCGGATGTCCCTCATGTTTTTGGGTCTTTGTGAGATGGTTGTCCCATTCGGAAAAAAGGACAAATCACTACCTTCAGTTTGTCCAAACCTGGGTCCCCCCTTACACCTCAGACCCTTAATCTCTTAAATATTCCATTCCCGCACTTGGCCGGGCACTGGGCAAAATTGTTCCTGTATATTGTCACAGCAAGCTAAATGCTTTTGATTAGCGGCAAACAGGAAGCAGACTTTCCCTGCCCTCTAGGGAAACTATATGTGCCCGTATTCAGAGATAGACAGATGAAATATTTTTACAGCCCCTAACAAGGATGAATTAGAGTCCTTTGACAAAGTATGGAAGCATGGATGTATTATCAGGATTACTCAAGATTTTTAGGCATTCTTTGAGCTGATGATTACTAGCTCAGACCTACAGGATGTGGGTGTATGTCCTCCCTTGTTATCTTGTCTTAAGTCTGTCCTGGTTAAGTTGACTTAGGCAGCAAAGTTTATTGGATACATTATGATTGAAGGTCTCATGTTTATATTCCAACAACTTGTCCAACCATCTGAAGCATTATATTGTAATGTTGTACGCTTGTAACTACATGCAATGTGACTTGAGATGACTCACATTGTTTACTGTCTTTTACCCTGATAAAACTTCAATAAAAAATACAGTTAAGGAAAAAAAGGCATGGACTCGCGGGACAAGAATGTAATTCTACCGCTGTACAAAGCCAATGGTGGCGATCACACTAGAATATGCTGTTCAGTTCTAGGCCCCAGATTATAGAAAGACTAATGGAGCTAGAGAGAGTACACAGACAGCAACCAAACTTATAAGGGGGGAATGGAGGCATCTTCGTAAGAGGAAGAGGTTAGTAAATTGATCTTATATTTAGTCTTGAGAAAAGACGGCTTCGGGGGAAACATGATATATTTATATACATATATAAATGGTCCCTACAAAAAGTATGGGGAAAATTATTTCAAGTGAAGCCCCCTCAAAAGACAAGGGGACATTCCCTTCATCTGGAGAAAAAAAAATTATTCAAATCTCCAGAGGAGAAGAGCGTTCTTCACTGTGACAACTGTGAATCTGTGGAATAGCTGCCTGAGGAGCTGGTCACAGCAGGAACTGTAGAGAGTTTCAAGAAAGGCTTAGATACCTACCTAGAACTAAAGAATATTAATGCGTACATAGCTATGTAAAATTCTGGATCTGGCTGGTGGAGGCTCTGGAGTCAGAGATATGATCTTCACTGGAGCAGATTGGTTCTTGCCTTGTGGGTTTCAGGGCATTCAAAACTCCTAACAACAAAATATGATATGTACCTAGGATATTATCAAAAAAAAAGCTCACAGAGAAAACTAAATCCCAGAGTATACTATTAAAACTATACTTTTATTGATATACATTAAAATATTTATACACCCAAGAAAAAAATCACACAGTCACGCTCCACCTTAATGAATCTACATACTAAGTAAGCACTACTCCAGGATCCTAATAGTGTCTATATTATCACCCAAAAATATCAAGGAAAATGTACAATATCCAATTGGTGAAAACCAGGGGTGTAACTTTGGTTCAAGACGTGGGGGGGACCAATTTTTCCTCTCATCCCCTATCTTCCTAAGCCTCCCTCCCTCCTTCACTCACCTTCCCTTTCACTTTCCCTCCCTTCCCTTCTCTCTCCTCCTCTCCCTGCAGTGAAGCGGCCACCTCTAGCCCAGCTAGGAGGTCTGAGGGAGCGCTGTGAGCTCTCCCAGCAGGTCCGGGCAGAGTCCTTATGGCAAACACTTTTGGTGCAATCAGTAAGGTTATGAGTGGCTCTCTAATTACTGAAGTTTAGAGCCGGACTGGGACTAAAAAGCAGCCCTGGCAATGAAACCGAACCAGCCCCCGACAATATTATCCCTCTAGATGGAAATAAAAAATGTTGTGCAATGCAGCAAATTTCGCTTAACCCCTCCCATCCCCATCACTACTACATTCAATTTGTAATACACACAACAGAGGAAAATAAAAGAACCAATCTCACTGTACCCCTAGGAATCACTTATATTGCATACTGTACACGAACATTTATTTTATTGCATATCATACAACAGAAATGACATCACTCACTGCAGCCCAGAAATGAATTATATTACACATGGGAGCCACAGAAATTACATTACTAACTGCACCTTAGAAATGAATTGCACATTGTACTCAAGAAATAATTCACTGTACCCCCAAAATTATTATATTACACACTGAACCCTAGAAATGAATTACATTACACACTGTACCCCAGAAATGACTACATGACACATCGTACCCCAGATATGACTACATTACACACTGTACCCCAGAGATTACATTACTCACCATACCCCAGAGATTACATTACTCACCGTACCCCAGAGATTACATTACATGTACCCCAGAGATTACATTACATGTACCCCAGAGATTACATTACTCACCATACCCCAGAGATTACATTACATGTACCCCAGAGATTACATTACTCACCATACCACAGAGATTAAATTACATGTACCCCAGAGATTACATTACTCACCATACCCCAGAGATTTCATTAAATGTACCCCAGAGATTTCATTTCTCACCATACCCCAGAGATTACATTACTCACTGTACCCCAGAGCTTACTAAATTAGTCACTGTACCCCCGAGATTGCATTACATTTCACACTGTACCCCAGAGGTTGCTAAATTACCCACTGTACCCCAGAGATTAGAGTACAGGCTATACCCCAGAGATTACATTGCACACCATACACGAGAGATTACATTACAACAAGTACCCTAGACATTAAAAAATTACCAACAGTTCCCAAGAGAATAGTTTAAACACCGTACCCCAGATATTACTGCATTATTCATCGTACCCCAGAGATTACATTACACACTGTACAACAGAGATTATATTACACTATACCCCAGAGATTATTACATAACACACTGTACCTCAGAGACTATATTAGACAAGAGACCCCGGAAATTGTGTGTGTATATATTGTGGCCGACCGACCTCAGACGGTCGTAGGATTCTGCCACTAGGTGGCGAACAGCAGGAGATCTGCTGCCGACGTGCCACCGAAATCCTGGATTCGGTGGGGGAAGGCAACCATGTGGCGTCAGTAACCATAGCTTACTGACATGTGTAACTAGTATGGCTGCTATGCGGCTTTTGATGGGTTGCCTTTCCCGGGACGGTCAAAGCGTTGGGTGGGAGGCCGTCCCCACGTTCCAGGCCAGGTTCGGTTCCAGGATTTACCAGGCATATAAAAAGCCTGTCTCTGCAGGTGATCAGGGGGCGTGGTTGCTGCATGGCAGTGTGGAGCAGCAGTGGAGCTGAAGAGAGGCTCTGCCCCCCATAAGCTTAGGAGAAGCCAGAACCCAGTAGGAACCTGGGTAAGAGTATGTGTTTGTGGTGCTTCGGCGATAGGCCTTGCCCATGCGTTAGAGAGGGACATGTTATGTTCAGTTAGTGGCTAGACGGCCTAGATGTTTATTTGTGTTTTGTGCGGTAACCTAAACCTGGCTTGTAGAGGAAATAAAGCTGGCCTGAAGCCTGAAAGAGAAGCCTGGTGTCAGTGTGACATATATTGGTATGCCAGACCGCTTACCAAAAGCGGCGATCCCGGAGCGAAGAAACCCCCAGGCTGAACCAAGATGGTGGCCAAGATGTGAGTGGAGTCTTACATATGGTGGAGGATGCCATGGGCAAGGATTGGCACTAACTAACTGTGCACAAAGTGGTGCAGGAAAAATGCTGTTTGAATAGGACTGCTGCAGTCTACATAGGACTGCTGAAATTTAGCTTTGTGAAAGCAAAGGTGCTTTTGAAGCGACACACCCATATACAGACTGTTGCCTGTGGGGTAAGG
The DNA here is from genome assembly GCA_025379985.1 of Phyllomedusa bahiana. NCBI lineage: Eukaryota > Metazoa > Chordata > Amphibia > Anura > Hylidae > Phyllomedusa > Phyllomedusa bahiana. Next base: position 37,930 of record JAODAL010006827.1, read on the forward strand.
CTGCCTCTGTGCAAAGGAGAATATCTCTGTAGAAATAGGGGACGCAACCCAGTACAGAGATTGTGTGTGTGTTAAAAGACTGTGTTGCTGCTACCTGAATTTTTGGCCATGGAGGAACTCCTTGCCCAGCTGAAGCAGTCTATGAAGGAGTCTGAGCAGCTGACTGCCATCATGCGGAAGGAGAATGAGAAGCTCCATGCAGAGTTGGAGACAAAACATGAGGAGATAAAGGCCATTTTCAATCCTCTTCCACGGTTTGGGGATAGTGGACATACCACAATCCAAGCAGCCTTGCTGGCTGGGTGTCCAGAGGAAAAGGCAGAAAAGATGGACGCCAAAGATAACAAGCCTGAGTGGTGTGATGGATGCCTGCAGGTGGACATGTGCATCAGGGGATGTCCTGTGGCCAGGAGGCCGTATCGTCCGTCAAGGAGTGAGTCTACTTCGGGAGAGATGGTGTTGCTGAGGGACCTGCGTCCTGCCATTGCTGTGGGCAACCATCTGGATCACCAGGAGGAGCCATGTTGGAGGTGCCACAGAGCAGAGGGATGTGCTCCTGACTGCCCTCTCAGGAGGAGGCCGGAGAGGAGGCAGCTGCAAGCCCTGGAGCTCCAGGTGAATGCAGCCCCACCCCAGGCTGACATGGACAGTCAGCAGGAGCGATCCAGACTGAACTCAGCCATCATACCTGGTAAGACTGCTCCAGTGGGGTTGGTTATGTGCTGTGGGACTGCAGGTCATGGGCATGATCTGTGTGAGGACTTGGCTGGGCTAAACGGAGGCCCAAATATACCGACAAGCCAGAAGAGGCCTGAGAGCAGTGGACTTGCAGAGTCTGATGGACTTGGTTCCTTACATGCAATGGTTTATATTGAAAATGCTAACAATGAAGGAAATGTATCTGAGACTGTAATCCATAGCTATATCACGCAGCCTGAGCAGGGGGAGGTTAGCTGGGTTGCAAAGTTAGCACCAGTTACTGCGCCCCTGTGTGAACAAGCAGCTAGAAGTGGTGCAGTTACTGCAATAAGGGAGAGCAGCCCAAGTAGCACAGGTGATGTGTGTCCTGTGAGGGATAGCCAGCAGTTAGGTTCTGATCCTGTTGGTCCCAGAGAGAAGTTTACATATTCTAATGGAAACTCTGCAAGTGTGTTGCCTGAAAGGGAGGAGGCAACCCATGAATGTGAGTGCTCTGCTTCTGTGTATGAGGAGACTAGGTGTGTGAATGTGCTGGTTATTGACCATGAGAAACACAAAATCTGTGAAGAGTCTCTATTTCAGTGTGGGAGTGGACACGGCAATGTGTCAGTGCTACAGTGTAATGATGGTGATTACTCAGATGGGAGAGATCGAAAAACATGTGCCAAGACAGATTTTGTGTGCAGTCCTGGTTGTAACGGAGGAGTGAATCCGCTGGGCCAATGCAAGCGATGATAGCTAAGCCACGCCAGGGAACGGAGTCTAAGTAGCCCCCGGTTTTCACCAGAGCCCGCCGCAAAGCGGGATGGACTTGCTGCGGCGTGAGGCTACCAGGTCGTTACCCCTGACATGACTTGCTTGCGATGGCGGCCGGGGTATTGCGTGGCACAGAATCGTAATCCGGAGGCGTAGTCGGGGACAGGCAGAAGGTCAGGGCAGGCAGCAGAGGTTCGTAGTCAGAGACGGGCAGACGGTCAGGGCAGGCGGCAAACAGGCAAGGTCGGGAAACGTAAGCAAGCGGACTGGTACACGGGTAATCAATACGGAACTCCAATACTCTCTAACACACCAAAACACACCAACAGATGGCAGGATTTATGGGGGCGGATACCTTAAACAGGTCCAGCGCCCGACAATAACCAATTATCGGGACAATGGCCCTTTAAATTTAGAGAAGCCGGCGGCGCGCGCCTTAAGCGGCGGCCCGCGCCGCGACGGCCGGGACAGGCGGCGCGGCGTTCACCGGAGGGCGGCCCAGGTAAGAGAGGCGGCGCCGAGGCAGCCAGAGGGGTGGTCGCGACCCCGTGACAGTACCCCCCCCCTTAGGTCTCCCCCTCTTTTTTGAAAACCTAGAGAGGAGGTAGGAGACGGTTGGTCCCCCGGTTCCAGGGACCGCTCCTCCGGCCCGAACCCCTTCCAGTAAATTGAGAAAGAACCGCTTCCCCTCACTGTCTTCTGTGCCAACACCTCCTTGCCCGCAAAGATGTTATGCGAGTTGGCCACAGGGGACTGCGAGACAGGTCCCCGGGAGAAGCGATTCAGCTGCACCGGCTTGAGGAGAGAGACATGGAAGGAGTTCGGGAATGCGCAGGGTAGGAGGCAGGCGGAGCTTGTAGGACATGGGTTTAGAGTTGCAGTACCTAAAGGGGGACCCACATATTTAGGACCTAACTTGTAGCTAGGCACCAAAGCGAATATATTTGCGGGGTTTAGCCAAACCTTATCCCCTGGCTCAAGTAGGGGCGGAGTCCTACGGTATCGGTCAGGCTGGACTTTAGTGGGGCAGAAGCCACTAACAGGGCTGTCGTGTGAGCTGCATAAGCCTTGATGTCCTTTACTTGGGCATCCACGGCCGGGACATGACACGAGGTAGAAAGGGGGGAGTGGTGGGGGGGGATGTGACCCAAACACGACAAAAAAGGGGGAGGCCCCCGCGGATCCCGAATCTAAAGAGTTATAAGAAAACTCCGCCCAGGGAAGAAGATCAGACCAGTTATCCTGACGGGCGGACACAAAATGCCTCAGGTAGGTGCCCTAACACCTGGTTGACCCTCTCAAACTGCCCATTAGTCTGGGGGTGGTATGCGGAAGAGAAATTTCTAACTGGACCAGCAATTGACCACACAAAGCCCGCCAAATTTAGCAATAAATTGGACCCCCCTATTCAGAGCAATATGTAAAGGGAGACCGTGCAGACGGGAAAACGTGACAGAAAAATTGTTGGGCCAGTTGGGGGGCAGAGGGAAAACCCGGGGCAGTGGGATAAGTGGGCCATTTTGGAAAAAACGGTCGGTAACAACCCAGATGACCGTGTTTACCCGGGAGGGCGGGAGGTCCGTAATAAAGTCCATGGCTACATTGGGTCCAGGGTTTTTCTGGACAGGGAGCGGCTGAAGAAGACCCGGGGGCTTGAGGCGAGGAATTATTAGGGCCAGGAGGTGCAGGCTGGGAACCAAGTCCTCATGTCCGAGCAGGTGGGCCCACCAGAATATCGGTTACAATTGAAGGACCATGTACCCCTGGGTGCCGCCATTGAGAGAGTGTCCCCCTTCAGGATTCTAAGGCGCAAGGCAGGTCGCCCCTACGTCTTCACGGGAGGTCGGTGCTGGCGGTCCACGGGGGCAGCCGTGATGAGTCGCTCCGGGGGGGACAATGTGTGGGGGGAGGCTCGAGACCCACTGTATCCGAGGACCGGGATAGAGCATCAGCTGTGAGGTGTTTTTCGGCAGGCCGAAAATGTAGGCGGAAGTCAAAACGGGCAAAGACTAATCACCCCCAAGCTTGCCGGGGATTCAGGCGCTGAGCCGACTGAAGATATAGGAGATTCTTGTGGTCTGTGAAAATGTCAATGGGGTTTGGCGAGCCCCCTCCAAAAGGTGACGCCATTCTTCAAGAGCCAGCTTAATGGCCAGTAATTCCGTTACCAATGGTATAGTTTTTCGGCAGGAGAAAATTGTCTTGGAGAAAAAAACCACTGGTATGTAGCTTACCGGGAGGATTCTGCGGAGGACGCACCTGCGCCGACTGACGAAGCATCCCTTCCAGAATAAACGGTCAGTTAGAGTTGGACGAGACAGGACCAGAGCCGAAGCAAATGCGCTTTGAGCCGGTTGAAGGCTTCTTGGGCCTTGGGGGCCCAGGATTTGGAATTTGCCATTCTCCTAGTCAGGGCCACCAAGGGAGCCACCGTGTAGAGAAGTGGGGGGAATTGCCTTTTAATAATTCGCAAATCCAGAAAACGTTGAATGGCCCGAAGGCCACCGGTTGGGGCCAAGCAACACCGCGGAGAGCTTGGAGGGATCCATCGGAGACCCTCATCAGAGACGATTTACCCTAAGAAGGGTAAGCTGGCACGTTCAAAGAGGCACTTTTCGGGCTTGGCAAAGAGCTGATGAGTGCGGAGTCGCTTGAGGACCTGGCGGACTCGGTGGCGATGAGTCTCGAGATCAGGGGAGAAGATGAGAATTTTTGGTCCAAGTAGACGATTACACGGGGACAGAGTAGGTTCCCGAAAAAATCTCATTAACAAAGTTCTGAAATACAGCCGGGGCGTTGCAGAGCCCGAATGGCATAACCAAATACTCGAATGGCCGTTCCGTGTATTAAATTGCCGTTTTTCCATTCGTCACTTCCCCTAATGCGGATTAAGTTGTAGGCCCGCGTAGATCCAGTTTAGAAAATATTTTCGCACCCACGCAGGCGGTCAAAAAGTTCGGAGATTAAGGGCAACGGGTAGCGGTTTTTTCGGTAATTTTATTCAGGCCCCCTTAGTCGATGCAGGGCCGGAGAGACCGTCCTTTTTCTCCACGAAGAAGAAGCCGGCTCCACCCGGAGACGAGGACTTACGGATGAATCCTTTGGGGGAGGTTTCCTTGACGTACTCAGACATCGCCTTAGTTCCGGGACGGGAGAGGGTTAAACCCGGCCTCTGGGAAGAGTACAGCCAGGTTGCAGGTCAATGGGACAATCATAAGGCCGGTGTGGCGGAAGAGTCTCAGCTGGCTCTCGAAAAGACATCGGCAAAGTCCCAGTAAGGCGAAGTTTAGACCTGGAGGGAGGTTTGGCAGACTTTTGGGAGACGGCTTGAGGAGCGAGTTGCGGCTTAGACAGGCAAGAGAGAAGACACGCGGAACCCCAACGCATGGGCTTCCCTGTGCTCCAATCCAAAATCGGGGTATGGTCCTGCAGCAAAAAGGAGGCCCCGAAGGATTTCCCAGGAGGATCGAGGACAGGACTAGTAGTTGCAACGTCTCCTTGTGAAGAGCCCCAATTTGCAAGAAGAGGGGGGCCATACGGGAGGCGGATAGCGTCTTAAGGCATTCGCCACTGACCGAGGAGAGAACATAGGTTTCTTTCGCGGAGTCACGGGAGACGAAACCGTCACAAGTTCGTGGCTTATGAAGTTTCTGCCGATCCTGAGTCGATAAAGGCGGTGGCCTTTAAAGGTGCTGACGGAGAAGCACCCAATATGTACGGGCCATAGTCAGACGGGGAGGGCCGTTCGACACCTAGGGTTGCCTCTCCTACGAGCCCTAGGTGCGGAAATTTCCCGGGCCCGGACAGTCCCCAATGAAAAAGGCCAGAACCGCCACAATAGAAGCAGGATGCTTCAGGACGCTGAGAACGTTCCTCCTGGGACAGGTGGGCTCTCTCGACCTGCATAGGTTCCTCTTCAGAGCCATCGGAGGAGAAGAGGGTGAACGCTGGAACGTGGGAGCCAAGCGAGGGAGACGGCGGGGGACGGACGGTTTCCCGTTGCAGGCGGAGCTCTTGTTTCCTTTCGGCGAAGCGAAAATTCCACTCGGGTGGCCAATGGATTAGGTCATCCAAGGCAGTTGGTAAATCCCGAGCGGCGAGCTCGTCTTGATTCGCCCCGAGAGGCCTTTCCAAAAATGTCGCCACCAATGCTTCGTTGTTCCAGTCCAGCTCCGAAGCGAGAGTGCGAACTGCACCGAATATGACCGACTGTGGTTGTGCCCTGACGTAGCCGGAGGGAGCGCTGCGGACGCCGAAGAAGTACGGCCCGGTTCCTCGAAGACGGTGCGGAACCCCGGAGGAACGGGTTTTGGGGGGTCCGCCGTAAGGGGGATCCCCTTGATCCCATAGAGGCGTTTGCCAAAACCAAGGCTTCTCCAGACAAGAGGCTGATTATGAAGGCCACCTTGGCTGCTCTGTAGGGAATTGGTGCCCATCATTTCGAGGTGGATGGAGCACTGGCTGATGAATCCTCGGCACTTCTTGGGGTCTCCATCGTAGCGTGAGGGGAGTGGCAGATGCAGAGACGGTCCTGAAGCCGAAGCAGGTAGAGCAAAAGGATTTCCGGAGCACGGATGCAGGTGCAGAGGCGGTAGCCGATGGAGGCAGACGAGTCGCCAGGTTCTGCATCATGGCCGCAAGCTGGTCGATGCGTTGACTCTGCTGGGCGACAGCTGTAGTGATGTCCCGGAGATCAGGCAGAGGTACCCTGGCGGAATCCATGGCCAGTTGTACTGTAACGGAGGGAGTGGGGTCCGCTGGGCCAATGCAAGCGATGATAGCTAAGCCACGCCAGGGAACGGAGTCTAAGTAGCCCCGGTTTTCACCAGAGCCCGCCGCCCAAAGTGGGATGGACTTGCTGCGGGTGAGGCTACCAGGTCGTTACCCTGACGTGACTTGCTTGCGATGGCGGCCGGGGTACAGCGTGGTACGAAACGTAATCCGGAGGCGTAGTCGGGGACAGGCAAGCAAGGTCAGGGCAGGCAGCAGAGGTTCGTAGTCAGGGGACGGGCAGACGGTCAGGGCAGGCGGCAAACTGGCCCAAAGGGCAGGAAACGTAAGCAAGCGGACTGGTACACGGGTAATGAATACGAATCCAATACTCTCTTTAAACACCAAAAAACACCAAAAAGACTGGGATGGGAAATACTGGGGCGGATACCTTTAAAAGGGACCAGCGCCCGACAATAACCATTTTTGGGCATGGCCCTTTAAATTTTAGAGAAAACCGGCGCGGCGGGCCCTTTAAGCGGCGGGCCCGCGCGCGAAGGCCGGGACAGGCAGGCGCGGCGTTCACCGGGAGCGCGGCCAGGTAAGAGAGCGGCGCCGAGGCAGCAGAGGGGTGGCGCGGGCCCCGCGCCCGCCGCGCAGACCCCTGCGAGCGGGGGATGTGGGGCGCGGGGGGCAGCGGGCCCGGACCCCGTGACAATGGTCAGTCTTTCAGAGGAAGTCTATCTGTGATGGAAAATCCATATTGTGACCCTGAGGGATTGAAGGGAAAGATTGTGCTGAGACTTGTTTGTGCAGTAAGGTCACTTGCTCCAATGGTTGCTGTATTTGTAGTAGCTTTTACTGCAGTGGTTTAGAAAGACTGCAGTGACGGTAGTAAGGGAAAATGGGGAGCCGCCCATACCCAGAGGAGGGGGATGCAGGCTCAAGCGCTAGTTGAGGGACAGGTCAGTGTGTTTGACCCTCAGATGGTAAGAAAAACCCCAGTGAGAAAACTGAGGTAAATGGCAAGGGTTTCCTTTGTGTAGTAGTTGTCAGCGGTGACCCCGAGGTAACTAGCAGGTTTATGAGATTTCTTCCTTTGAGAAAGTTACAGGGGTGTGGCGGAAAAAGTCTCCCTATGTTACTGCAGTAATGTCTGAACAGCGTTTAAGAGATGTGCTCTGTCTGCGGTTCTGAGCAGGTTAATCCTGACATAGGTGATGAGGTGGGTGATGTTACTGAGCATGTTCACTGTAAAATTTCTGAGAGGGTGACACCTCTCAGATGTCTGTTGCTAGCAGCGATACCCAAAGTAATAGAGAAGTCCGTGACAGTGTACAGGGTTCTGGTTTGACTTGGGGTTGTGCGCATTTTTATAGTGGGCCAGACACAGGAATAGTCCTGACGGATGCTAAGAGGTCTACCATGGTGATGGGTTTCAGGAGATGTTGAGGAAGTATCTCTACAGGGTGATGTGTTAAGTGAGTTGCTAGACAGAGCAGAGGAGAAGGTGTACTTAAACAGTGAGATGCAGGTGAGGATGAAGGAGTCCTCAGGACATTATTGAAGTACCTGGCAATTTACATGACCGAGCTTTCTAGAGGTTGTCAGTGGAGACCTTTGCAAAGCTAGCTTGCAATACAGAATGTGGTGAAATCTTTATTACAGGGCTGTTTGGTTTGGGTCACCTTTTGTAAGTGTAACTGAATCACAAAGGGCAGGAGTTGGTAAATGAGGATCAGAGTCATTGTGGATGGGGAGAAGTATGGCTCTTATGGTGGTATTTTAGACCCAGAGTTTCAGTCGGTGAAAAAAAACGGTATGGAAAGGTCCCAAGGGAAAATGTGGGGTCGCCCTGACAGTGAAGATTCACAGGAATGGTGTGAGATGGCTCCGCTGTGTAAATGTTTTGACCGGAGGAAAGGTTGTTCATGGTGAGAAAACCTGCGGCCTTTATTCAAACGGGGGGGATATGGGGGCCGACCCCGAAACCCCAGGGTGTAGGATTCTGCCACTAGGTGGCGAAACAGCAGGAGATCTGCTGCCCACGTGCCCCCGAAATCCTGGATTCGGTGGGGGAAGGCCACCATGTGGCGTCGTAACCATAGGTTACTGACTGGGGTAATAGTATGGCTGCTATGCGGCTTTTGATGGGTTGCCTTTCCCGGGGACGGTCACAGCGTTGGGTGGGAGGCCGTCCAAAAATTCAGGCAGGTTCGGTTCCAAGATTTACCAGGCATATAAAAGCCTGTCTCTGCAGGTGATCAGGGGGCGTGGTTGCTGCATGGCAGTGTGGAGCAGCAGTGGAGCTGAGAGAGGCTCTGCCCCCCATAGGCTTAGGAGAAGCCAGAACCAGTAAGGAGTGGGTAAGAGTATGTGTTTGTGGTGCTTCAGGCGATAGGCCTTGACACGCGTTAGAGAGGGACATGTTATGTTCAGTTAGGTGGCTAGACGGCCTAGATGTTTATTTGTGTTTTGTGCGGTAACCTAAACCTGGCTTGTAGAGGAAATAAAGCTGGCCTGAAGCCTGAAAGAGAAGCCTGGTGTCAGTGTGACATATATTGGTGTGCCAGACCGCTTACCAAAAGCGGCGATCCCGGAGCGAAGAAACCCCCAGGCTGAACCAAGATGGTGGCCAAAATGTGAGTGGAGTCTTACAATATACATATATTGAACACAGACACACTCCACACTTAAGGTATGTTCAAACAGCTTTTTTAGCTGCGTATTTCGGCGTGCATTTTGCCGCGTGTTGTGCATTAGACACGGTGAAATGTGCACCGCAATTACTGTAATACATAGCTCTCATAGAGAGCTATGGATTACGCGTTGTCCCTCGTGCGTACAGTATGATCGTATTGTACATGCGGGGGGATAATTGACATGTGAATTGTTAGCGGCGATTACGCGCCATTGACAATGCATATCTATGGGGCCAGCGCCCAGCCGGCCCCCCGTGCTTTGGAATTATGTGCTGATCAGTATGTGGTTCCAAAACACCCAACATATTGCGGCGCGTACTATACGCGCCTCAATAAGCCGTGTGAACATACCCTTAGGGTGAGGTTCACATGATGGTTTTTCAGCACTGACAGTGTTGTTTGCTTGTTGGAAATTGGGCACTTGCAAACGCAGAATTCCGACAAGCAAAGGACCCAGACTACCCGAGGCAGATTTCTCCCTCCTATCCATTAGTGCTTTTGGTGCATAAAACACCTTGAAAAATTCTTTGTAGACGCTGACGGTATGCGGCGAAAATACTCCAGTAAAATCAGTGTCATCTAAACGACGACACTGATTTTACATCGGCTATACTCTAAATCAGTTTCCTGTCTGATTGGATGCCAGTTCTGAGGCAGATCCAGCACTGAATCCGTCCCAGAATCAGCATTCATATCTTCCACATGAACATACCCTTAAGATATGTTCACACAGTGTATAGTGGGGCATACTGTATGCTCTGCTATATGCCGGGTGTTTTAGAAGTACGTGCTGGCCAGTCCACACTTCTAAAGTGCTGCGGGGATGACCCCATTCACTTTTATTTTCCCTGGCGCGTAAGTGCAGGGAAGACGTGACATGGCTAGACACATGGCTGTACAGTATATACAAATCTCACATATACAGTACATACCCTACTCACATGCACACACAACACCTGGCACCCTTGTCCCCTCCTTACCTGTCTCCTGTAGTCTGGCGCAGTTGGCATTCGGCAAGAGCTTCCCTTCTTCTCTGATGAGGGCTGAGCATATACAATGGGAGGGAAAGATACAGCCCCAGATACAGAGCGTGCTGGACTGTGAGCAGTGTTCTGATTGGTGAAGCAGCCCCTGCTGACTCCTGCTCTACCTACCAATCAGCACTGCTCTCACTCTGCACTGACACTTGAGGCTGCAACCTACTTTTTCCCCCCAAGATGCACAGAAACACAGGGGGCAAAGAGTTAACTTCTTCCTCTGTGCTCTGCTCTTCCCACTTACCGTATTCTCATGCTTTCATATGGATTATTTTTTTTTATTGAAGTGGCTAAAAAGTGGGGAGGACTGTCCCCTACCGAGAAAAAAGTGGGGGGGACCAGTCCCCTCCATACCCCCCTAAAGTTACACCTATGGTGAAAACTACTCACGGTACCGTAGTCTTTTTTCCACAGATGACGCCAGAGAAATAAAAACCGGCTTCAAGGATCCAGGAGAAACTGGGCAGGAAAAAATCATGCATACTAGCCCTGTTATAGAGGTAGCTCCCGTCCTGATTAAGACGACACCTCCTATCGTTGGATGACCTATAATGCCCTAAATGGACAGTTAAAGCTATATCTGCTCCAGTTTTAAATAATTTATATTGCACAAACTCGCTTATATCACAAAAAGTAATTAGATATCTAAAAATGTTCCTGTCGCGTTTTCCCCAGGAATGCTGGTTCATCAGGGGAATAAAACATAAAAATATCCCAATTCCAAGATGATGGAGGAATTAACCAAGGTGGTAGCCACTTGATATGTTGATAGTTGATAGGAACTAACTGAAAGGAGCTCAAACATCCACTTCTCTATACTTGTAGCCACTCCCAAACCATTCCAATTACTCAATAGAAAGCACTATTGATACACAAATGTGGACACACTGTAGGAATGGATGATTAAAACAACGTACTGTTAAGTACTCACCAGCACCATAGTGAGAGTAATTGCCATTAGTATCCTAATCCCCCTCAACATTAGGTGTGCGGCACATGGTATATTCATTACGCCCGAGGAAAACTGTCGCTGAACACATAGGTCCGTTCACGCCGCTTACCACTTACCACCGGGACGCCTCAAGAGCACTTCCGATCCGCTAGTGTAGTTTTAACAACGCCGGAACACATGGTCCTAGGCTCACAATTTTGCCGTGCCACACGCCACTTCCAAAGAACGCCGTAGTTAGCCCTGGTGCATGATAATCGCTAAGGAGCACCATTGGGACCAAAAAACAATGGCCCATAGAGACATAGGCCACATATTAACAAAAGGCAAAACAGACGCCAATTAACCCTAGATGTGTGTAAAACGCTTGTATATAAATATCAATCCAAAAGATAATCAAGATACATTTAGATATATGGATAAGAATGTAGGGAAGGCTCCAAAACACGGACGATAATGCAAGCCATAGACAAAAGGATAAACAGTTTACTCAGACAGTTAGTGTAGGGAACAAAAAAAAAAAAAATACAGGGACTAGAAAGCCTTCACAGAAAACATCCTAAATATATAGATTCATTGAGACCCTCCGAGGGGATCACCATACGTATAATCTATGCATCAACTCTGTTTCTTTTTCTCAATAATCATAGGCTGTTCTCATTAACCACCCCTAGGTGAATTTCCGTATATCCTCATATAACAGTAAATTTAAATTGGTTTGGTCATTGCCGTGAAGATACTAAATAGCTTGTCGGGCCGGGGAGGGTGTCTCTGCTGAATGTCCAATATCGGGACAATTTGCTCCCCTATTCTCCTTCTAAACTGTCTACTTCGTCTTCCAACATAACACAAGGGACAACTACACATACATAGGTTATAACATCCTTCAGTTTTGCAATTAGAGAAATTCGTTTTGTCTGTTATTACCCTACCTGTATGATAGTCTACAATATTTGATTGGCTCAATAAAGGGACACATGCGATGCAATTGTCGCCACACACAAATGTCCCTACTGGGCGACGCTCAGCCACGTTACCTGGTGTTTAACCGGCGGTATCATACTATGACTAACGATTCCCTGCAGCGATCTTCCCCGTCTATATGTGATCAAAGGATAATTTACGGTAAGATGTCACTAAGATCAAGGGTCAGCAAGAAGAATGTCCCAATGCCTCTGAATACTTTTTTTTCGCAGCCACATGGCCTGATTCAAAATCCACCACTATCACTGCTTTTCTGTCTTTACTGACGCTGAAGTTTTTTCATGTCTCAACAAAAGCCTTCGTTTATCATATTTGGAGACTTCTGATACATCTCTAGGACCACATGGAGTGGGGATAACCCCGACTAAAAAATACATGCTTTCAGATCTTTCGCCTCAAAGATGAGTTTCCCAATCCCGTGGAGGAGTTCCTTCGTTATCTCAAAGAAACTGAACCTTCGGGATACCGCGTTTTTAAATTCGTGGGATGGTAGCTCTCCCATCGAAGTTAAAAATGTTCGTTGTTTAACGTAATCTTCCGAAAAGTTTTTGTATGTAGTTTAAACCTTTCTGTCTATTAAAGTATAGATATCCAAAAGGGAGTGGACACGCATCTATGGCTGATTGTAAACTTCTTACCAATATCATTTATATTTAAAAAATTTTTAATTTCAACAAAACCCAAACTTTTGTCCCCAAGCCATAATAATTTTAAAGTGTCTTTATGGGGGGGGGGCCCCACACAAGAGCTTTTTGGGGTGGGGGGTTTTTTTTAAAAAAATGGGTTCCTAAAAAAAATAATTTTGATGTGGGGGAAGGGGGAAAAGGGCCTCCCCTGATTTTTTGGTTTGGGTTGAAATTTCCCAAATTGGGAAAAAAAAAAAGGGAATTTTTTTTTTTTTTTTTTTTTTTTTTGGGGGGAAAAAAAGACTTTAATAAAGTTTAGGGAAATTAAAATTTGGTTTTGGAAAGGGGAAGAAAGTATTTAAAGGGGGGGAAGGGGAAGGATAAAGTTGGAGAATTGTTGTTTGAGGGGGGGAAATTTTGTTTGTTTTGTATTTTTTTTTTTAAAATTGAGGGGTTTTTAAAAAGAATAAGGGAAAAAAATTTTGGTTATTTAAAAATAAGGATTTTAAAAAGGAAAAAGATAAAGGGGATTTGGTTGAAAATTTTTGGGTAGATTAAATGGAAGAGGGGGTAATTGGAAATTTTGGGAAAGGGGGAAAAAAAATTTTAACCCAGCACCACCCCCAAAACCCCCTAAACCCGTTGAAAACAAGGCAAAAGGGATCCATGTTTTTCAGTTTTTAACCCCAAAATTTCTGACCCAAAACCATCCGAATGTCGCAGAGAAATCGGGGGACTCATCAAACCAGGAAAAACTTTTTTCCCCAAACTTCTACTGTCCAATTTTCGATGAGTTTGGGGAAAATTTGGGGACCCTTTTTTTCCCCTTTTTCTTAGCTGAAAGGGGTGGAAACCCGGTTTTGGGCCCTTCTGCTGCGTAGCCCATTGCCTCAAAGTTCGCCGAAAATTTTTTGCTTCAGAGTTTCCCTTTTTCTGCCCCCTTGGGTTTTAAGGGGTGGCAAATTTAGTCACTGTTCCCTTTCTATCAGCTCAAACCAGTCTCCCCCTTTTCCCCTTTGACCCCCCGGGCATCAAAAAGGGCATTTCCCCCCACAGACTGCCGCTCACTGGATTTTTTTTCCCTTTTTCGGCCCATTTTTCGTAAACCCTAAAAGGGTTTTGGCTTGAAAACCCCAGGAATCAGCATTTTTTCTGAAATACCGACCACCCCTTTTCTGGCCCCAAAAACAACCATGCCACGTTCAAGGGCACTCAAATAAACCTTTCTTCCCCATACGATGCTCGGGTTTTAACTGCAGGAGATTTCCTTTTACCATGTCTACTGCCAAAAAGCACTGAGTTTTTCCGCCATGTGATTTTTCTGATTAGAAATTAAAAGGGTTTTAAAGAGCATTGGGCGGGGTAAACCCAATAAGTTGGGCCCGGGAAAAGGAAAACTCACATTCTGAGATAACGAGTTGACCCCAGACACTACTTTTGTCCTCTAATTTGGGAAGAGGCCCTTTAAAGGGCTTTAGGGAAATGCTTTGAAACCTTTGGGATTACGGATATTTCCCCAATCATGAACGACAATTTAATTTTTTGAGACAACCCTTCTTCAAATGCCTCCACCAAAATATTCTCTAATTTTCCAGAAATAAACTGTCCAGTTGGGTCTTTTTTCAAAATAGCATAATTTTCCCCCCTCCTGTAACAGGGGGTTGGGACATCTCAAGAAATTTTCTATGATCTAATTTTGACCAAATTTCCACCTTTATCTGAAGGCTTCAAATGATTGTCTCATCCCCCCCTTGGGGTTCCCCAAACCCCCTAATGCCTCCATTTCATCTTTTGTAAGATTTCTATCTGAGGAACTAATACGAAACCTATCCAGGTCATTGCATACTAGTTTCAAAAACAAATCGATCTCAGGACACTCCATAATAGGTGGCATGCGTGTACTCCTAGGTTTTAAGTCAGTAAGCCCTTCCAAACTATCTTCCAAACCAGCCAATAATCTGACATCCGGTAAATCTTCTTCATTTATGCCAAGTGCTCTGGCCTCATTCAAATCTTTATGTTTAAAAAATTTATGCCATTTTAAACGTCTCACGAACAAATTAATGTCCTTAATCCAATTAAAGCTTCTATATTTCGCTGATGGAACAAAACTGAGCCCTTTTGCCAAAACTTCAGTTTCCTTATCCGTCAGTTGTCTGTTGGACAAATTAATAATCTGCACATCATCTAATATCTTATCTGCCTCCGTTCTCTGAGACCATAATTTATCGCTCTCTGATTCTCTAAAAAAGAGGATGACCCAGATGATGATTAGGCCCTGGAATTCGATCCTCCCCGACCCCTAGGTCGCCCTTTCCTTCCATTTCCTCTTTCGGGTCCCCTAGATTCTGGGTCTGAGGATTCTGGACCAGAGGATGATGGATCTGTTTCCTTTACAGCACTAGTGGTACCCTCTTGTAGGAATAAATAACCACGTTTTTCTTTAAACTCCTTAGAGTCCCGTATATACTGCTTATGTTTCCTATCCTTTAAACCACTTTGGTATTTCTCCAAAGTTTTTTGAAGGATCTGTTCCCTCCGTGTAAAGTCAGGGTCTCCTTTAAACTTAAGCGTTTGGTCAATTCTCTCCTGTAACTTTTAGACGTGGTCTCCAAAATTTCAGGGCATTCACCAGTGGGGAGGCTGAAAGTCCATGTCTCTCTCCCTCACCCACATTTTCCCCACCCTTGGTTGAACTTGATGGACACGTGTCTTTTTTTCAACCGTACTATGTAACTATTACTGATCACTGCCTACTGACTTAGTGGTCTAGTCTAATTTTTTCTATTCCTGTTGAAACAACAATAGGTCAATCATTATGTCATCATCTGCTATTTGTAACGATACAGAGATAAGCAGCACCTGAAATAGTGAGATTAGTCTCTTCTGTCGTTCAGAAGTTTTATTTAACAGCTAGAAAAGGACAATGTTTTATATGTAACTTAACTGAATAGGACTGTAGAAATAAAATAAAAAATGCCAAAAATTAGAAAGGTAGTTCTCCAGGAATATTGGTTTTAAGAAAACTACTCCGTCCTGATGGACTTGTCCCATTCATTCCTGCATTTGCATTCTTATTTGTTTTATTTCAAATAACTTTTACTTTTTTTTTCAAATTTTTTTCACCAACAAGCCTGGCTGCAGGGTGATGTCTGTGAGGCAAGCTGAAGTTTTTTGGTATCATACTTGGACACGTAGGCCCGTCTGATCATATTTCATTCCAATTAGGAAGTGTAGTGTAGTAGGGGCAAAATCTTTATGTCCTTGGTTGCTATGATAAACGAATGGCAATCACAGGCTGGGAAGGTGGCTGGGAGGGATTGTCTGACCGGGGGGCATAGTGAGGGCACTTCACGTCTCTAATGGCCTAGATGCTGCAGTTGCACTGATCATGGCATAGAGGGGGCACCACTCATGTCTCTAATGGCCTAGATGCTGCAGTCGCACTGATCATGGCATAAAGGGGGCACCACTCATGTCTCTCATAGACTAGATGCTGCAGTCGCACTGATCATGGCATAGAGGGCACCACCATGTCTCTATGCTAGAGCGCAGTCGCACTGATCATGGCATAAAGGGGGCACCACTCATGTCTCTCATAGACTAGATGCTGCAGTCGCACTGATCATGGCATAGAGGGGGCACCACTCATGTCTCTCATAGACTAGATGCTGCAGTTGCACTGATCATGGCATAGAGGGGGCACCGCTCATGCTCATGCACTAAGATGCTGGGGGCCCCTGCAACTGATCATTGCATAAAGGAAGAGGGGGCACCGCTCATGTCTCTCATCGACTAGATGCTGCAGTCGCACTTACCATGGCATAGAGGGGGCACCACTCATGTCTCTCATAGACTAGATGCTGCAGTCGCACTGATCATGGCATAGAGGGGGCACCACACATATCTCTCATAGACTAGATGCTGCAGTCGCACTGATCATGGCATAAAGGGGGCACCGCTCATGTCTCTCATAGACTAGATGCTGCAGTCGCACTGATCATGGCATAGAGTGGGCACCACTCTGTCCATCATCTCCAAGCCCTAGGACATAGATGCTAGGCCAGTGCACTGATCATGGCATAGAGGGGCACCGCTCATGTCTCCTAAGTGGAAATGATGCTGCAGTTGCACTGATCATGGCATAG
Organism: Phyllomedusa bahiana; assembly: GCA_025379985.1. Taxonomy (NCBI): domain Eukaryota; kingdom Metazoa; phylum Chordata; class Amphibia; order Anura; family Hylidae; genus Phyllomedusa; species Phyllomedusa bahiana. The sequence continues at coordinate 54,541 of JAODAL010006827.1, forward strand.
AGGGGGCACCACTCATGTCTCTCATAGACTAGATGCTGCAGTCGCACTGATCATGGCATAGAGAGGGCACCACTCATGTCTCTAATGCACTAGATGCTGCAGTCGCACTGATCATGGCATAGAGGGCGCACCGCACATATCTCCAACGCCCTAGAAAGATGCTGCAGTCGCACTGATCATGGCATAGAGGGGGCACCGCACATATCTCCAACGCCCTAGAAAGATGCTGCAGTTGCAATGATCATGGCATAGAGGGGGCACCGCTCATGTCTCTCATAGACTAGATGCTGCAGTTGCACTGATCATGGCATAGAGGGCGCACCGCACATATCTCCAACGCCCTAGAAAGATGCTGCAGTTGCACTGATCATGGCATAGAGGGGGCACCGCTCATGTCTCTAATGGACTAGATGCTGCAGTTGCACTGATCATGGCATAGAGGGCACCACTCATGTCTCTAATGCACTAGATGCTGCAGTTGCACTGATCATGGCATAGAGGGGGCACCACTCATGTCTCTAATGCACTAGATGCTGCAGTCGCACTGATCATGGCATAGAGGGGGCACCGCTCATGTCTCTAATGCACTAGATGCTGCAGTTGCACTGATCATGGCATAGAGGGCGCACCGCACATATCTCTAACGCCCTAGAAAGATGCTGCAGTTGCAATGATCATGGCATGAGGGGCACCACTCGTCTTAAGACTAGAGCGTGCAGATCAATGATCATGTATATAGGGGCACATTCCTGCCCTTGGTGGTGGTGGGGCGTGGGGAGTCGCAAGTTCCGAGTAAGGAGCAGTTGGAGGAGCTCTGGTCCATACATGCATCATTATTCACAGTATTGCCTAAACCAAAACGAGACAAAACATTGCAGGTGTCATCATCTCCCGCAATGACTCCTGCATCCTGCCCATATCTGATGAATAATACCTGGCAGAGTGACTGCCAGTCTGGTAATGCATTGCCCAGAACGATGAGCTACTGGCAAAATTCAGCTTCTTCTGATAAGAGCCGAACTGGAAACTATAGCACAACATTCGTTACTTAGATGTCAGATTAAGGCCTCGTTCACACGGCTTATTTGGGCGCTGATTGGAGCCGTACTGCGCGCCGGATTTGCGCTGCAGTACGGTTGGAATCCGTCCCAGTAACTACGGTCATCCACAGTTCTCATAGAGAACTATGGATTCCGTCGCTCCTCCCCGCTCAGCGAATCCGCCGAGCGGGGAGACCGTGACATGTCAATTATTTACGGCGCGTACGCGCCGTGAATAGTGAATGTCTATGGGGCCGGCGAGCTGCCAGCCCCCCGCCCCGCTGCCGGCGTAATTGTGGGGCGAAATCCGTCCCCGCAATTACGCCGGCAATAAGCCGTGTGAACGAGGCCTAAGGGACCGTTCACACCAGGGCTGTGGAGTCGGCAAGCAGAAGCCCCGACTCCGACTCCCTCATACACGGCGCATGTTTAAGTGATAACTTTACTGTAGTAAAATGGTAACATCAGGCTGTTTATCACCTTATGATACAATAATCAAGCTATTTAGGTAGAACAGACACTGACAAGCAAAAGGGTAACAATTTTTTGATCTTTTGAACACTTGTGGGTAGAGTTGAAGAAAAATCTGTATTTGTATCCAAGTCCAGTCTGCACCAACATTGGGAATGTGTAGAAGAGACCTGGGATCAGATTTTGGTCAAGATGTGCTTGAATCTGATTCAGAGCCCAGAAGGATTCAGACAGTATTGAAAACCAAAGGTGGATTCACCAAATACTAACAAAATAATAAAAAATAACATTGATTTTTAGGAGCAAAATTTTAACTAATCAGATACTAAATACTTGCAAGTCAAACTATATGATAAGATGTAAGATGACTGTTATATAAAAATTACAGTAAGCCTCATGTACAAAGCTGTAGTGGATGGAGAGATATGGAGCCTGAAAGTCACAAGTTCAAAACATTGTTACCATTTTGCTTGTCAGTGTAAAATATATTTATTGATATGACTTTAGGACACAAAAAAATTGTAAATATGCAAAAACACTGCAGAACATTTGTGGAGTCTCTGAATTTGTTCTGAGAAATAGTATTGCCTCCATCAGTTGCGGCATACATGACCTCACATCTGACCTCATTATTTCCAGGATAGAGAACGACTTCTCTACACTAACGTGGGGGCAAAGCGGTGACCACAGGGGCAACATCTCTAACAATGTCGGTATAAAGGAATTGCCTCAGCCACAGTCAGTTTTGATGAATGGTTGAACTCTTCTACGTCTTTGAAACCAGGTGAAAAATTTTGCTGAAATCTGTTTGCCCTGGGAGCGAATCTTTTCCCCTGGGCAGCGCTTTGCCTGCTCCATGTCATCACTTACACTCCTCATGTGATAAGGCGAAGAATATAGGAGCAGTAGCACTGGCCGGACCCAATTCCTCTTCCTCTTTGCATCGAACTAACTGGACCAACTTATTATATATTTTGGGAGTCGGAGTCGGTCCCTTTTATGACGACTCCGACTCCTGCAAAATTGGCACCGACTCCGACTCCACAGCCCTGGTTCACACGGCACAGTGCAAATACCGGGCGGATTATCCGACCGGCATTTGCCCTGTTTTTGGGCCGTGCACCTGGCCGCCGGGGGGATGGCTTTTCTCCGCTATTTGTGGAGAAAAGCCCTCCTATTAACATGTTCATATTCCGCCCGAAAACCAGGCGGAAGAACGAACATGGTCAATGTTTTTCGGACCGCCGGCGGTCTAAAAAACCCTCCCGTGGAAAACCTGTGCACTGGGGACTGCTGCACGGGTTTCCCATAGAGGTCCGTGTAAAAGTTTGTCAGCCGGTTTTCAAAACCGAAAACCGTCTGAAAACCCGTGCCGTGGGGACAAGGCCTAAGAATATGTTACATAGTTAGTACGGTTGAAAAAAGACACGTGTCCATCAAGTTCAACCAAGGGTAGGGAAAATGTGGGTGAGGGAGAGAGACAAGGATTTCAAGCCCATCCTCACCACTGGTTAATGCCCTGAAACCCACAAGGCAAGAACCAATCTGCTCCAGTGAAGATCATATCTCTGACCCCAGAGCCTCCACCAGCCAGATCCAGAATTTTACATGCTACGATACGCATTAATATTCTTTAGTTCCAGGTAGGTATCTAAGGCTTTCTTGAAAGTCTCTACAGTTCCTGCTGTGACCAGCTCCTCAGGCAGCTATTCCACAGATTCACAGTTCTTACAGTGAAGAACGCTCTTCTCCTCTGGAGATTGAATCCTTTTTTCCCCAGTTGAAGGGAATGTCTCCTTGTCTTTTGAGGGGGCTTTACTTGAAATAATTCTTCCCCATACTTTTTGTAGGGACCATTTATATATTTATATAAATTATTCATGTCCCCCCGAAGCCGTCTTTTCTCAAGACTAAATAAACCCGCTTGTCAATCTGGAAAACAGACTGCAAAGTGCAGCGTAAAACGTATCCAAAGACACTAAGAGCCACATGTATGAAAACTGTCTGGGTCTAAAACTCACTTTGTTGCCCATAGCAACCAATCAGAGCTCCTAACAACCAATCAGAGCTCATAACAACCAAACAGAGCTCGTAGCAACCAATCAGAGTGCCCCTTTCATTTTTCCAGAGCACTATATGAGATGAGAGGGGTGCTCTGATTGGTTGCTATGGGCTCTGATTGGTTGCTATGAGCAGCAAAGAGTTTTAGGGGCCGTTTACACAGCAGTGGAAAAATACCGGTCGGTTTGCCGGCCGGTATTTGACCTGTTTTGCAGCCGTCCCCACGGCCGCGGGGGGGGGGACGGCTTTTCTTCGCGATGAGCGGAGAACAGCCCTCCCCCCTCCCATTGAGATGCACCTGTTCCGTCCGGAAACCGGACGGAAAATTGTGCATGTTCAATGTTTTGTCGCCGGTCCGCCGGGTGGAAAACCCGTGCAGTGGGGACTGCTGCACGGGTTTTCCATAGAGCACAATTGTGCTCATTTTCGGACGGTTTTTCAGGCGGTCTGAAAAACCGCAAAACGGCTGAAAAACCGTCCGAAAACCTGTGCCGTGGGGACATGCCCTTAGGCCTAGACAGCTTTCATACATGTGGTCCAAAGTGTGCTGTGTGTTGGCTGCAGCAGGATCGCGTCAAACGGATCAAGAATTGACAGGACAACGGATCCGAATGACGCATCAGAAAAACACGTAAAACACGTATCAGAGATCACTGGTCTGAACGCCGATACGTGTTTTACATTGAAAGCAATGCACACTGCACATTGTTAGATGCGTGTCTGGTTCCGTTTAGGTTCCATAACACAGATCCAAACACGCATCTATAAACGCAGTGTGAACATCCCCCAACGTAGGGCACTTGAGATATTTTTGCTTCTTAGCATATGAACTCTACACTGCGAACATGGAGGAAGCCTTGCTGCGTCTGAGGGATCCTCCACTGTCTGATTCTGTAGAAACCATGGTGATCGGGTCACTGTTGCCGTAGAAACAACAAAGCAAAAACCCAACAGCGTGAATCACGCCGACTGGTGTTTCCTTATAGAAACCAGAAAGAGCTTCCTCTGGTCTATGATATTAGTTCATGTTTGAATGCATTTATAGGGAACCTGTCACATGGTTTATGCTGCCCTATCTGACAGCAGAATGTAATAGATAACAGAAGCTGCGCTCTGTGATATATAGGGTTATATGATAGAGGAGAGGAGCTCTGTGATATATAGGGTTATATGATAGAGGAGAGGAGCTGGGCTCTGTGATATATAGGGTTATATGATAGAGGAGTAGAGCTGAGCTGTGTAATATATAGGGTTATATGATTGAGGAGAGGAGCTCTGTGATATATAGGGTTATATGATAGAGGAGAGGAGCTGGGCTTTGTGATATATAGGGTTATATGATAGAGGAGAGACGCTGAGCTCTGTGATATATAGGGTTATATGATAGAGGAGAGAAGCTGAGCTCTGTGATATATAGGGTTATATGATAGAGGAGAGGAGCTGGGCTTTGTGATATATAGGGTTATATGATAGAGGAGAGAAGCTGAGCTCTGTGATATATAGGGTAAATGATAGAGGAGAGAAGCAGAGCTCTGTGATATATAGGGTTATATGATAGAGGAGAGAAGCAGAGCTCTGTGATATATAGGGTTATATGATAGAGGAGAGAAGCTGAGGTCTGTGATATATAGGGTTATATGAGAGGAGAGGAGCTGAGTTCTGTGATATATAGGGTTATATATTCACATAAAAACTGCTATATTGCAGAGGGTGGAGGAGATAGATTATAGCGCTGGAACCTAGCTTTTAGATTGCATCTAAACTTTAGCAAAAGAGGTTTATAAAAGATATATAAAACCACTTTATTACTAAAAGAAGTTTTTAAAAGAAGCTTTAGCTACAGGGGTTATCAATCAAAAGGAGTCGGAAAGTTTATACATCAAAAAACCGAAGATCCCCTTTTTCTATCACCTCCCAAAGGTGCACAAAAATGTGGAGAACCCACCTGAAAGACCCATCGTCTCAGGGATTGAGTCTACCCTTCGAAACCTGTCCCAGTTTTTAGATATATATTTACAGCCCTATGTCGTGTCCTTGAGTAGCTATCTGAAGGATTCGGACCACATTATCAGAGATCTGGCAGGTGTGGAATGGAAGGACTCCTACCACTTCCTCACCATGAATGTGGTTGGTCTCTACTCCAACATCAGACATTCCCTGGGCTTGCAAGCGGTCAATATGTACCTAGAGGGGAACAAGAAAATGTCTGAGGAGAGGAAAACCTTCCTCTTGGAGGGTTTAAAACTCATCCTGGGAAATAATTTCTTCGAATACAATGGTTCACATTACCATCAGCAGGTTGGCACAGCGATGGGGACACGCGTTGCCCCATCGCTGGCCAACCCGTTCATGGGTAACTTCGAAGAATTATACATTCTCTCCGATTACAACCCCCTGCGATCAAAGATAGTCTATTACAAGAGGTTTATAGATTACCTCATCTTCATATGGAATGGGTCCCCAGAAGAAGCAACTAGTTTCTTGAAGGACCTCAATATGAATTCAGCGGGTATCACTTTTACTTCTACAATAAGTGCTAAAAGCATACAATTTTTGGATCTGAACCTGTATCATAATAATGGTAAAGTCTGTACTAACACGTATTTCAAGCTTGTGGATTCGAATAACTACATCCATTTTACAAGTAAACATCATAAAAAATGGACGAGGAATATACCATTTGGGCAATTCCGCCGAATCCGCAAGAATTGCACCTCAGATGAAATGTACGCTGAACAAGCAAGAGCTTGTAAAGAGATTCAGAGACAAAGGGCGACATGTATGAATTCGAATGCGTATTTTTTTTTTTTATTTGCCGCCGACACTCCAGATTTTTGGCGCATTACATAGAGCTTAGTGCGCCAAACTTCTCTCAAAGTTTGGCTCATTACACTCTATGCCCATACAAAGTTTGGCGCATTAAGCTCAATGTAATGCGCCAAACTTTGTATGGGCATAGAGTGTAATGCGCCGATCTTTGAGAGACCGATGAAGGCGCTTTGAAGTGAATTATTACATCTCGTATTCAGTGTATAATGCAACTTGAATGTGTGAAAGTGGTTTATGGTGCATTAAAAATGGTGTCTAAAGTTTCAACGCACCTCGCCTGTGGTTTTGGCGCATAACGAAACTTTGGCGCTTTAGCAATGCGCCAAACTGTAAAGGCTATAGATAGGCTGGAAATAAGAGAGAAGTCATTAGAATAGCATGTCAGTGAATAGAAACTATGGGACTGTTCTTGCTTGGTGGATCACAGATCCCAGCAATACCTGTTCTGTACTGGCTCTTGCTGTATGTAGAATAAAGGGTGAGAGCAGCAAAAGTACATTTCAAATTTAATGTAGTAAAAATTTTAAAAATCTGACACATCATCAGTGAGTTATTTAATGTAAATAGTTTTAGGATTCTATAAATTTTAAATACATTTTGCAGGAGATATTTTTATATTTTTGGGATATTATATATTTTTATATTTTATATGATAACATTTTTGATTACATTTAAATAATTAAATTTTATATAGTTTGATAATTATTAGAAATTACTTTTTATTATTGTACTGATATAAGTTGAGAAATAAGGGACATTTTTTGCCCTAACAGCAAATCTAACCCACTGATGATGAGGTTCATATTTTTTTAAATTTTACTACATTAAATTTGACATTTACTTTTGCTGCTCTCACCCTTTCTACATACGGCAAGAGCCAGCACACCACAGGTCTTGCTGGGACCTGTGGTCCTCCAAGCAGGATCAGTACCATAGTTTCTATTCACTGACATGTTATTCTAATGACTTTTCTTTTATTTCCAGCCTATCTATAGCCTTTATACATGTTTGGCACATGCAATGCGCCAAAGTTTTGTTTATGCACCAAACACAACAGCGAGGTGGGAACTTTAGACACCACTTCCATACATTCAGCGCATTATACACTGAATACGAGATGTAATAATTCACTTATGAAGCGCCTTCCTTCATCGTCTCTCAAAGTCTCATTACACTCTATGCCCATACAAAGTTTGGCGCATTACATTGAGCTTAATGCGCCAAACTTTGTATGGGCATAGAGTGTAATGAGACAAACTTTGAGAGAAGTTTGGCGCACTAAGCTCTATGTAATAATCTGGAGTGTCGGCGCCAAGTAAAAATAAAATACGCATTCGAATTCATACATGTCGCCCAGGGGCGTAACTAACGGGGTAGCAGGGGTAGCAGTTGCTACGGGGCCCCTGCGCTTAGGGGGACCCCGGGGCAGCCTCTACATGCGTCCGCTACCACCGGTAATGCCGCTCCTGGGCCGCGGCAATGAACTTAACAGTTCACTGCGGGCGGGGCGGGGACTAGGGGGCCCGGCGCATACTCCCTCTGAACGCCCGGGCCCTCCAGCCCGAGCGTTCAGAGGCAGCGCTGCTCGGTAGTAGCAGGACGGAGCGCCGCTCGCTCCGCTCTGTTAATTCCCCCTGCCAGTGCTCTGTGGTCACGTGGGCGGGCGCGGTGACGTCACATCACCGCGCCGCCCGCCTGAGCGCAAGCCTGCAGGGAGAGCAGCAGAGCGTAGCGAGCGCGCATCGGGGAGCGTGGACCGAGGTAAGTTGTTTCTTATTTATCTACCCCTATGCCTGCCTATAGCCCCCCATATTTGATTTTGATCTCCTCTATCATATAACAAATTTGGTTATATGATAGAGGAGAGAAGCTGAGCTCTGTGATATATAGGGTTATATGATAGAGGAGAGAAGCTGAGCTCTGTGATATATAGGGTTATATGACAGAGGAGAGAGGCTGAACTCTGTGATATATAGGGTTATATGTTAGAGGAGAGGAGCTGAGCTCTGTGATATATAGGGTTATGATAGAGGAGAGGAGCTGAGCTCTGTGATATATAAGGTTATATGATGGAGGAGAGGGTCTGAGCTCTGTGATATATAGGGATATATGATAGAGGAGAGGAGCTTAGCTCTGTGATATATAGGGTTATATGATAGAAGAGAGGAGCTGAGCTCTGTGATATATAGGGTTATATGATAGAGGGAGAGGAGCTGAGCTCTGTGATATATAGGGTTATATGATAGAGGAGAGAAGCTGAGCTCTGTGATATATAGGGTTATATGATAGAGGAGAGAAGCGGAGCTCTGTGATATATAGGGTTATATGATAGAGGAGAGAAGCGGAGCTCTGTGATATATAGGGTTATATGATAGAGGAGAGGAGCTGAGCTCTGTGATATATAGGGTTATATGATAGAGGAGAGGAGCTGAGCTTTGTGATATATAGGGTTATATGATAGAGGAGAGGAGCAGAGCTCTGTGATATATAGGGATATATGAGAGAGGAGAGGAGCTGAGCTGTGATATATAGGGTTATATGATAGAGGAGAGAAGCTGAGCTCTGTGATATATAGGGTTATATGATAGAAGAGAGGAGCTGAACTCTGTGATATATAGGGTTATATGATAGAGGAGAGGAGCTGAGCTCTGTGATATATAGGGTTATATGATAGAGGAGAGAAGCTGAGCTCTGTGATATATAGGGTTATATGATAGAGGAGAGAAGCTGAGCTCTGTGATATATAGGGTTATATGATAGAGGGAGAGAAGCTGAGCTCTGTGATATATAGGGTTATATGATAGAGGAGAGAAGCTGAGCTCTGTGATATATAGGGTTATATGATAGAGGAGAGGAGCTGAACTCTGTGATATATAGGGTTATATGATAGAGGAGAGGAGCTCTGTGATCTGTAGGTGTATGTGATAGAGGAGCTGAGCTCTGTAGTATATAGGTGTATGTGATAGAGGAGCTGAGCGCCCACCCCCGCACGCTATTACACGCACTCCGCACACTATCACGCACCTCCCGGTGACACATCGCCCGGTGCCTCCGTCGTGGTGGTCGCCGCCTTTGTGCCGTCTCGCTCGCCCGTCCCTTTCCGCCGGGCCCGGGGTCTCCTCCTCTCTCCCCTCCCCTCACTCTGTGCTGTATCTTCCCGAGCTCCATTGCGGATGCTGCTGGGCCCGCGCCATATTGTGGGATCGGAGCGGCAGCAGGCAGCGCCCGCATCAGCAGCCCGACAGCGCGCATCTCGCCCGGAGCACCGTGAGTATGGCCGCTGGCGGGTGGACGAGGCGCGGCGGGGCGAGCGGCCATGGCGGGTGCCGGGGAAGGCGCGGCGCGGCGGATGCTATTGGCTGCGCTCGGCTGCGGGGCTGGTGTACAGGACGGCGGAGGGAGCGCGGGGCGGAGGTGCGGACAGGGGCTCCTGAGGGCACAGCTGAGGCTGCGGTACAGTGTGTCATGTCCAGACTGCACCATCAGCACTGACAGCTCCGAGCCATTCATCTCCATGGAGGGGGTGCGGCTAACAAGATGCCATCCAGACCTGTCCGCCCTGTGAGGGGCAGCGGAGGCAATTGTCTTCCCATAATGAAGAAAACTTTGTTGCCCATAGCAACCAATCACATCACAGCTTTCATTTTATAATCTATTCATGAGGAATGAAAGCTGCATTGTGATTGGTTGCTCAGGTCAGATTAACAAAGTGATGTCCCTAGCAACCAATCATAGCGTAGGTTTCATTATTCAAACTGTTATTTGATTGGTTGCTATGGGCAGATTAAAAAAGTGATATTCATAGCAACCAATCATTGCACATCTTTCATTATTCAAACTGTTATGTGATTGGTTGCTATGGGCACTGAAGGCAGATTTGACAATGCAGTCCTTTGTTCTCCATATCAACCAATCTTCTTGTGGGTTTCATTTCATATTCTGCTCTCGAAAAATGAACACGGTTATTTGATTGGTTGCTATGGGCAGATTAAAATAGTGATTTTCTTAGCAACCAATCATAGCACAGCTTTCATTATTCAAGCTGTAATGTGATTGGTTGTTATGGGCAAGCTTAGAAAAGAGGTCTGATTTCCATAGTAGCCAATCATTCTGGTAGCGCAGCTTTTCATTATTCAAGTTATTGGTTGCTACAGGCAGATTTTAAAAATCTGATTCCCATAGCTACCAATCATTGCGCAGCTTATATTATTCAAGCTGTTATGTGATTGGTTGCTATGGGCACTGAAGAAAGGCAGATTTGACAATGCAATCCTTTATTCTCTATAGCAACCAATCTTCTTGTGGGTTTCATTTCATATTCTGCTCTTGAAAAATGAACGCTGTGATGTGATGTTACTATGGGCAGTAAAGAGAGGAAGATAGTTACCCATAGCAACCAATCACATCACAGCCTTCATTGTATATTCTACACTTAAATAATGAAAGTTGCATTGTGATTGGTTGCTCAGGGCAGATGAAAAAAAGTGATATCCATAGCGACCAATCATAGTGCCGCTTTCATTATTTAAGCTGTTCTGTTATTGGTTGCTATGGGTACTGTGGAAAGGCAGATTTAGCAAAGCAAGGCAGGGAGATAAAGAAAAGCCTTTGTTGCCCATAGCAACCAGTCATAATACAGCTTTTTAGAAGCTAGGCCAAGGTCGGTTGCTATGGGCAACCGACAATTTTTTTTCTTAACACCTTTTCAGAGATGTCTGTCTGTTACCATTTTGTTGAGGATTGGGCACACTGCACCTGACTCGCAATGTGTCCTACCTAAGGCCATGTACACACCCCATGTTTTTTCTCATACAGAAGTTCAAGGACATCCTGGATTGTGCTGTAGTTTTTGTCTTTTTTTTTTAAGTATGGATTTTGCCATATTTGAGGCTGTGTTTTAGCCAGTCAGTCAGGGCAATCAACATGGTGGCCTCCAATTAGTTTTGTGTGCTTAAAGAGGGTGTCCTTCAAAGACTGTGATAGGGTGGCCATCACTGTGCAATAGGTTACATAGTACAGTTGAAAAAAAGGCACACGTCCATCAAGTTTAACTAAGGGTGGAGGAAAAAGTGATGATGGGAGGAAGATAAGGAGTTTTTTTAAGCCTAGTGTCCCGTACTGATGAAGACTTTGAAACCCATAAGGCAAGAACCAATTTGCCCTAAGGAAGATTTCATTCTTGATCCCAGAGTTGCCATCAGACTGGATCCATGGAGCGGCTACATACGTATTAATATTTAGTATTAGGTGGTTATCTAGGCCTTTCTTGAAACCTTCAATTGTTCCTGCTGTGACTAGCTCCTTAGGCACCTATTAGACAGATTCACAGTTTTGATGGTGAAGAATGCTTTTCTCCTCTGGAGATTGAATCCTGTTTTCTCCATATAAAGGGATTGCCCTCTTTGTCTTTTGAGGGGGCTTTACATGTAATAGCTTTTCCCCATATTTTTTGAAGGGGCCATTTATATACTTAAATAAATCAATCATGTCTCCCCAGAGCCATCTTTTCTCGAGAATAATTAAGTTTCATTCTTTTAAACTCTCCTCATAACCAAGATGCTCCAATCCCCTTATTAGTTTGGTTGCTCGTCTTTGCACTTTCTCCAGCTCCGTTACATCTTTTCTATAAACTGGAGCCCAGAACTGAACAGCATATTCCAGATGCGGCTGCATCATTGCTTTACATCCCTGTCCTGCGAGTCCAGGCCACTTAACACACGCCAATATCCTGCTTGCCTCATCTCTGGGACCTGCACCTATCTCGGGAAAAGTCCCCTAAAAGTGTCAGCTCAGAAGGGGAGAGTAGGTCACGTTTAGGCAAGAGGCTGCATTCTGTTTTATGGGAGTTTCCAGTACAGGGCAGCTGTGAATTGGAATTTACTCAAGCTCCCATAGAACAGAGTGAAGAGTTGCGTATAGTCACAACCTACTCTCGTTTCTGAATGGAGACTTTTGGGGGCCCATTGCAGCGATTGGAATAGTTTAGTGTAGAAAAAAACTGGAGATCCAGCATAATAGGCTTCTTTACGGAAAAGCTTTCACACTTGGCGTAATGGGCCATCATCGTTGATGCGTTTCAGGCTTAGCAGCTCTTAGTTATAGCGTACGTACAAGTGATTAGTGAAATAATATATGCAAGTAATACCCAAGTAAAAATCAGCAGCTCGCATGATCTTTGCGCCATAAACCAAAACGTGCAGGACAACGTTGCATAGGACGCCGCCATGCCCCAAGCTGACGCAGAGCAAATCAACTCGGGGATTCCTCAATGTGATCTGCGAGAATAATATCCTCCTTCGCAGGCAGGTCAATGAACCAAGCACCGCCCCGACTGCAGAGGGAGAGAATGCTAGAAGTCACGGTTAACCCCATAAATTTCTAATTACTCTGCAAGCGACCACAAGGCGCCATGATCTTAAAGAGCAAGCCTGCATTGAGAGGCTGATCCCGGAGTTACTTGTGCATCCTACATCAGAGAGTTAAGTACATAAATGATTAAAATATATATACTGTGAAAGTATACAGTTTATATGTTTTAATCAGTTGTGCACTTTCCACAATATATGTTTTATCAATTATTGTTTCACCAGTCACTTGTATATACGCTGTGTCTAAGAGCTGTTTGGCTCAAAACGCGTTAACAAATATTTCCACCTTTGCACCTTATGCTACATGTTGAAGTTTTTCACTAAAGAAGCCATTTTTTATGCTAATCAAGGACTGCTGGATTTCCATTTTTTTCTACATGTTTCTACCCACGTACAGAGTGTCTCATTGCAGCCTCGAACCTAAGGAGTGCTGAGCTGGCTCTTCTCTATTTTTGTACTAGAAATAGTTTAATGTCTGTTCAAAACGTGGAACCTGCACCTACCATACTTTGATGGAATAATATTGATATGCCATCAAAGTGCATGATGGGAACACCCCTTTAAAGAGAACCTGTCACATAGATTATGCCTACTTGCTGAGGACAGCACAAGCTAGCGTCAGACTTGCTGTATCCAGCGCTGTCCCTTATTCTGTAAGATGCTGGAGTTTGGGAGCATTTACCCCTCAACTCTGGCAGTGTTCAGCCTGTTCTGCCAGAGATGTGTTTAGCTTATTCATGGAGCAGGTGTTAGCCCTGCCCACTCACAGCTAAGTCCACCCACTCATGGCTGATTCAACCTTTTACTTTGAATAACCATCAGTGGGCGGAGCTAGCACCTGCTCAAGAATAAGCTGGACTCCCTCTGGCAGAACAGGCTGAACACTGCCAGATTTGAGCAGTAAATACTCTAAAACTGCAGCATCTTACAGAATAAGGGCCGGTTCACACGGCTTATTGCTGACGTAATTGCGGGGACGGATTTCACCCCGCAATTACGCCGGCTGCCGTGCAGCAGGGGCATGGGGCCGGCAGCCCGCCGGCCCCATAGACATTCATTATTCACGGCGCGTACACGCCGTCAATAATTGACTGTCACTTTCTCCCCGCTCGGCATATTCGCCGAGCGGGGAGAGAAGCCGTAATCCATAGTTCTCTATGAAAACTGTGGATTACCGTAATGACTGGGGCGGATTCCAGCCGTACTGCAGCGCAAATGCGGAGCGCAGTACGGCTGAAATCAGTGCCCGAATCAGCCGTGTGAACGAGCCCTAAGGCTATGTTCACACGGCTTATTTGCGGGGCGTAATTACGCCCTGCAATTACGCCGTGTGGATGGGGGCAGAGTGGGAGGCCGGCACCTCGCCGACCCATAGACTATCGTTACTAGCGGCACATATACGCCGCTAGAAAATGACATGTCACTTATTTCCCCCCGTGGCGGATTCGCCGAGCAGGGAGAGGAGACGTAATCCATAGTTCTCTATGAGAACTGTGGATTACCGTAATGACCGGGACGGATTCCAGCCGTAATTATGGACTGAAATACGTCCCATTTTAAGCCGTGTGAACATAGCCTAAGGGACAAAGCGCTGGAAACAGCATGTCTGTCACTAGCTTGTGCTGTCTTTAGCAAGTGGGGCATAAACTGTGACAGGTTCTCTTTAAATAGCCAGGAAACCGCATAAGTAAGTAACAGGTTTTTTTATGTGATGCAGATGTGAGAATACGCATCACAGTTCATAAAGTATTAAGTATTAACGTCTCTTCATTTAAAGCAATTGCCTTCACTCCGATGATCAAAACGTGAAAATTACTGTGTGAACATGGTCTAATGCACTGACACCCTCCCTAAGCGGTAACATGTGGCCGTGCCTGTGAAGCATAGATCAGCCCCTCAGTCTATCCTCCAATGATGCATTACACTCTGTTCACATCAGCAATGTATGTTCGCTGTCTCTACTGGAGTTGCTATTGGCGTATGCAGTACATGTATCCGTAGAGCTACATGCAGGCGGTATAGGTTGGGGTTTGTGTGTTTTTTTGGTGTATGACATAGTATAGCGCTGTTCTGTTCCACACAGAGACCTGCATCAGACCCTGCCCATCGCAGGGATTACTGTTTACATCGTGTTTGTTCCTCCCCTCCCATGCTTTCAAGACCCCTACTTTTTTTTTTCATTATTCAATCTATATCGTTGTATAATTTTTTTTTGCTGGATAAGATGTACTTATGGTACCAGTAGCCCAGGGGTGTCGAACTGCGGCCCTCCAGCTGTTGGGAAACTACAACTCCCATCATGCATTTGTACAATCTATAACAGTGGGCATGATGGGAGTTGTAGTTTCTCAACAGCTGGAGGGCCGCAGTTTGACACCCGTGCAGTAACCAGACAATACTGGGTAACAAAAAAAAAATTGTGGGGTGGAACATGGGGGGGGGGGGGGTGAGGGGGGGAGGGGGAGGGGAACTGCAGTCACAAAATTTTTATCTTTTGGTGGTTTTATCTTATGGCGTTCACTGTGTGGTATCAATGACACACCACCCGTCTTCTGCAGGTTAGTACGTTTCCAATGATACCAAATTTGTAGAATTTTTCAAACTTGCGCTGCAATGCCATTTTCTGAATAATTTTTTTGTATTTTTCCATCTATGGACCTTTTCCATTTTTTGCATTCTGAAGTGTAGTTTGTATTTGGTAGTATTTTGGTTTTGATCATCTTTTTTTACATTTTTTTGGGGACGTTAAGTGACTAAAAAAAAAAAAATATTATGCTGTCGTCCAAACCATCTTTTTTTATCCTACGGTGGTGAGTTTGAGGCTTGATCGCCTTGGGATGGACTTTGCATTTTTATTGACCTTTTATGGTCTTATGTGGAATTTCTGTGCTGTTCCAATTTTTGTTTTTTGGCATTTTTGTTTTTTTAAAAAAAAAAAAAAAAAAAAAAGACTGTCACTAAAATCAATTAAGCGGTTAAGACGTAACATTTAATCTATTCTTCTAAGAAACAATAACCCCATTAAAAGGATAACTTTAATAGACTACAAAAAACAGTAATGGTCTATAGTATCTGGTGCCAGCAAGGACAGGATCGGGTATATTATCCCTGTTGTTATACCTAGAAGGCCTTGCCTATACTGTAGGATAGTTGCCCCGAAAAGGGCGCCCCCACTCCAGGTGACTAGCTCTCATAAGCCCTATTCCAGCCTAGCAGATAAATCATACAATATATAATAGACCAGCAAATTCTCAGCGTACACTGCACCTTTCTTTGCATACACCAAACCCCTACCAGGCACGTTTCCCTGTGTACCTCGGCCATGGTTCATCAGGAGTAACAAGGGTTTCAATGAATTGTAGACCACAGAATAAGCAGATGAGGAGGATCCCACTATAGATGAACGCCTTGTTCCAAAAATGTATATGGAGATGTTAAGGTGTCAACCCCTGGAACTCAATCATAGAAACTGAAGCCTAAATTGAAGTGACTGTGATGGAGGCTACACATACACCATATATTGTGTATATAAAACCTAGTAACACATACAGTACTCGGTACCACAGCTTGTATATGTGTACTAATATCCGGGTCCTAACTCGCACCACTCTTGCAGCGAAGAATCAGAACTTTCTGGACATCGACTGTTGTAGGAAGCAACATAATTGTGCAGTGCATTGAACATACTGAAGCGGTTCTATTCTTTGATTACAAGAGCGTTACTCTGATCATAGCTGAAAATCTGTATTTAACCCCTTAACAAAATTTTACCTACTGGCTGTATAGAGCGGGCTGATTATTTAAGCGGACACCCACAGCTAACAGTAGGGAACGGAGCTGGCTCTGATCCCTGCTATTCAACCCATAAATTCCACAGTGCCTATCGCCGTCTCTGCTAAAAGTAATAGAACCACAATGATCGTGGCGTCAAAAGTAATAGAACCGCCATCTTGGTACACCCTTCTGCATTATTTATGTAATGCAGGAAGGTGTACAAGTGATTGCGCCCCATAGTTGTCAAGTACCGTAGGGGGAGTAAATGTTGAAAAAATTTTTTTTTAAAGTTTAAAAAAATATTACAAGTTTAAAGGGGTTTTATCATTCCAAGCTTTTGCAGACTTGAGCTGTTGATATCTGTTACAGCTTCAAATCCAGGGGCGAGTCTCTCCTCCCAGGAGGCGTGTCTCCCCTCACTGAAGAGTTGTGACATCATCATTCTGTGTTAGCAGTGGAAGGGAGTGGGTGTCACAACTCTGCAGACCTCCTGCAGGCTTCTCATGGCTGCAGAGCTGTCAGCTCCAGGGCTACTTGTACCCAGAACGCCTGCATTGCTGTAAGCAGTCATAAATACAGCCTGAACTGATGAAGCAAATGTGAGAAACACATGCTGCCCCCTCCCTTACCCCTTCTGTTATCACGCAGGAGGTAGAGCGAGGAGAGAGTGAATCTAGCAGCTAGAGACTCAGTAATTGCCCAGATCCTTTGCATAGAGCTATCACATAGAGAGAAGCTGAGACAGCCCTTATTATATACACACAATCATCACAGGCAGTTTGTTTCAATTTCGGCAGCTCAGAGGGGAGTAAGCACAGAGTGCAGGCAGCCAATCACAGCACAGGGGACGTGTCTGAACAGGCTGAATAACATCAGTCATCCAATCACAGAAAAGGGGGCGTGTCCCGTCCAGCTGCTGCAGAAATAGCCTTAGATGCACAGATTAGCTCATATCTGCTATACTAAGTGACTTAGGTAATGCAAACCTATCATTAGAGAGAATGATCTATGTAGCGAGAAAATCCCTTTTAAATCATCGCCCTTTTGCCATTTTACAACTATAAGAAGAAGAATAAAAAAAAATGGTTACACGTAATTGGTATCACCGCTTCCCTAAAAGTTGTTTATCCCATATGAAGAACATCGTAGAAGAAAAAAATTAAAAATGCTAATGCTACATTGCAGATTTTTTTTTTGTAATTTCACGCCCTCTAAAACCAATTGGAATAAAAAGTAATCAAAAAGTCACATATATCCCAAAATGGCAGCAATAGAAAGTACACTTCAGACACAAGAAATGCCCTGACTCAGGTCCATTGGTAAAAGAACAAAAGAGTAATTGGAAGCAGAAAATGGCGGCGCAACACAATCTAAGAAATGGAGAATGTTTTTATTTTTTAAAAAGATAATGAAAACCCTACATATTGGGTATCACTTGAATACCGACCTGCAAAATACAGATAACAGATCATTTATACAAACCGTGAACGCCGTAAAAACAAAACCCCCACAAACATGGCGCAAGTACATTTTTATTTTTTTCACATCTCACCCCACTTAGAATTTGCTTTCAGCTTCCCAGTACATTATTTGGTACTGCTAATGGCATCATTAAAAAGTACATGTTTTTCTGCAAAAAACAAGCCCTTATGTGTCTGTGTAGATGGAAAAATAAAGTTGCAGCCTTTTGGAAGTGGAGGAGGGAAAAGAATGAAGAGCCATATTATTATGACCAGGAAAGGAGTTTTAAAGTCGCCTCTCCTGACATGTCTGTTTTGGTAAAGCTGTGCGACATAACAATCCTGGAGCATCCTCTTATAACTCTGGGTTGTGCTGTTCCTCTGTTAGTCGTTCTAGAAATGTATTGCTGAATCTGTCAGCTGGGTGTTACCGATTGGGGTTGTGGCCCTGACTGTCAGCACTTATTGGAAAGTTCCAGATTGTGCTGGGACCTCTCCCTCCCTCTCCAATCGGTAACACCCAGCTGACAGATTGGTAATAAATTTTTAGGAAGAATAAGGCCCGGTTCAAACGGCTTATTCAAGCTGTAATTGCGGGACGGATTTCGCCCGCAATTACGGCTTGAGTACGGGGCGGCAGCTCGCCGGCCCCATAGACATGCATTATCCACGACGCGTATCCCACTGGGATAATGTGCATGTCACTTTCTCCCCCCTTGGTGTATTCGCCGAGTGGGGAGAAGAGACGTAATGCCTGGCACGGATTCCAGCCGTATTGCAGCGCAGTACGGCGCGCAATACGGCTGGAATCCGTGCCTGAAATAAGCCGTGTGAACAGCCCCTAACAGAGGAACAGGATAACACAGAGTTATAAAATTAGGCGCTCCAGAATTGTTATTCCAGAGGGAACACAAGTATTTACTAAAGCAGACGTGTCAGGAGATGTTGGAGGTCCTTTTCAACGTGAACATGTCATGACTTTTCAAACACCTAAAATGGCTCTCTGGGGGACGTCATGTATTCCAGGAAGGCTGCGTTTTTTAGGGGCCGAGACTCTTCCGCATACACTACGGCTTGAATACTGCAAACGCCGGGTTATAAATTGGGTTTTCTTGCAGGGCTGTGGAGTCGGCAAGCCGAAGCCCCGACTCCCGACTCCTCAATTTCCCAAACCTCCGACTCCTGACTCCGACTCCTGACTCCCTCATACACGGCGCATGTTTAAGTGATAACTTTACTGTAGTAAAGTGGTCCCATCAGGCTGTCTATCACCTTATGATACAATAATCAAGCTATTTAGGTAGAACAGACACTGACAAGCAAAAGGGTAACAATGTTTTGATCTTTTGAACACTTGTGAGTAGAGTAGAAGAAAAAGCTGTATTTGTATCCAAGTCCAGTCTGCACCAACATGAGCATGTGGAGAAGAGACCTGGGATCAAGCTATGCTTGAATCTGATCCAGAGCCCAAAAGGATTCAGGCAGTATTGAAAACCAAAGGTGGATTTCCCTAATACTAACAAAATAATACAAATTAACATTTTGATTTTTAGGAGCAAAACAGTAACAATGCAGTTACAGGAAATAATATGCAGACCTAAGCAGATGCTAAATACTTGCAAGTCAAATTTATGTATAATATGGGTCAGATAACTGTATATACAATTACAGTAGCCTCATGTACAAAGCTGTAGTGGAGGGTGAGATATGGGGCCTGAAAGTCACAAGTTCAAAACATTGTTACCCTTTTGCTTGTCAGTGTAAAATATATTTATTGGACATGACTTTAGGACACACAAAAATTTGTAAATATGCAAAACAATGCAGGAACATTCGTGGAGTCTCTGAATTTGTTCTGAGAAATAGTATTGCCTCCATCAGATCCTGCATACATGACCTCACATCTGATCTCATTATTTACAGGCTAGAGAACGGCCTCTCTACACTAACCTGGGTTGGTGGCAAAGCGGTGACCACAGGGGCAACATCTTTAACAATGTCAGGGTATAAAGGAATTGCCTCAGCCAGTGTCCGTTTTTATGAATGGTTGAACTCTTCTACTTCTTTGAAAACAGGTGAAAAATTTTGCTGAAATCTGTTTGCCCGGGAGCAGAATCTTTCCCCCTGGGGCAGCGCTTTGCCTGCTCCATGTCATCAGTTACACTCCTCGTGTGATAAGGCTGAAGATATGGGAGCAGTAGCACTGGCCGCACCCAATTCCTCTTGCTCTTTGCATCGAACTAACTGGACCAACTTATAAGATATTTTGTGAGTCGGAGTCGGCCCCTTTTATGACGACTCTGACTCCTGCAAAATAGCCACCGACTCCACGACTCCGACTCCACAGCCCTGTTTTCTTGGTTATGCAGCCAGAATATAGCAGGGTGTCCTTATAGGTCCGGTATTTCTGCATGATGTTGGTATATGAGGCTGAGAAGACCTGGCGGGCTTCTTTTGCGCATGGAAAACCCACAGCGGATGACTGCATCGGCCATGTGCAGGAGCGCTGAACAAATTCCAAGCATACGGTGTGGAAATGTTTTCATGCAAAAACTGAGCTGCAGGACAGATTTCTGTTGCTTTTTTTTCCAACATTTTTTTGCAATTTTCACTATTGACTTAGAAGGAAGAAAATAAAAATCTGCACTAAAAATTCAAGCAAACCAATTGCGGAACATTGAATTTCAGGTTTAAAGGGGGTTGTCCACTTTTTTTCATATATGCTGGTTCCTCAGTTAGAAAATCCAAAAACTAATACTCGCCCCTGTCCGCACCACCGTCCCGGCACTGCCGCCATCTCTCTTTTGTTTGCTTCTTGGTCCTGGTAGTCAGGACGCCATTGTTGCAGTGGTCACGTTGCCTGATATCGCTGTCTGGAGCTATTCATTTCCAAAAATTTATAGCAGATGTGTGATGTGACTCCTGCAGCAATAACAATCCGACTGGCAGTGCCAAGAAGAAAATAGAAAACCAGAGAAGATATTCACACGGCGTGTTAGGTCCGTATGAACATGCTCTTTTAGATGCGTGTTTGGGTCCGTCTAGATGGACCCAAACTGCATCTTACAATGTGCAGTGTGATTGCTTTCAATGTAAAACATGTATCGGCGTTCAGACCAGTGATCACCGATCGTCTCACTGCGTCTTTCGGATCCGTTCCAAGAATTGACATGTCAATTCTTGGTCCGAAAGACGCACTAGGAGCCCTATAATAAACTATAGGGTGCGATCCTGCTGCAGCCAAACACACTGCTGCGAGTTGGATCCGATCGACGCTAAATTTTTGGATGTGTTTTCGGGTCCAACACGGACCAAAATCGTATAAAAAAACACCGTGTGAACATACCCTTAGAATATGTTGACATGGCATGTTCTATGCGTGTGTACATAGATTATTAGTTGCATTTTTGGTCCCTTAACAGAACCAAAGCCGCATCTAGCAATGTGCATTGTGTTTTACTTTGCGTGCAATGTAAAACGCTCATCGGGGTTCAGATGAGTGGTCACTGATATGCGTTTACTTGCGTCCTTCAGATCCGTTCTAAGAATTGACATGTGAGTTCTGGATCCGAAAGATGCAGCAGATGCTCTATTTAAAACTATAGGGTGCGCTCCTGCTGCAGCCAAAATGCATCAAAACACGCAGCCCCATGTTGGATCTGTTTTGGATCCGATCGACGCTGCATTTTTGGATGTGATTTTCGGATCCAAAAACACCGTGTGAACATACCCTTTAGTTTTTTTGATTTTCTAACTGCGGTACCGGCATAAATTATTTATTTTTTTTTAAAAACCTAAGGAACAAAAAAGACAAAAAACAGCAAGCTAACATCCCCTTTAAATGAATGATTTTTTTTTTTTCTTCTTAAGAAGTTTCAAGTGATAATACCTCACCACGACCCACTCTATTTGGGGCAGCTTTGTTGAACGGATTTTCCTGTGGGTTTTGGTTAAAATTGAGCAAGGATCTGAAATCAGACCTGCATGCATTTAGAATTGCTAGTGTCTGTCTACTGTGTAACTCTGCAGTCTTGGGGTCCTATGTAAGTTTTTAATCAATCCATATTTAAAAACTATGTTTTATTATGGGCCTTCTTGTTTCAGTGATGGGGTAAGTTCACACAACAGCTTTTGGGTGCTGCTTGTGTCAGCTCCAAAATTCCACATTTTCAGGTGTGGAATTCCAACAAGGAAACGACGCTGACCGTCCAGCAGATTTTCTGCCTCCATACTTTAGTTTAGTATTGACATGTCAATTCTTTGTAGACCTTGACAGTATATGCCCATAATGCACAAGCAAAATCCGCGTCCTCCGAACAACGACACTGATTTTACATCAGGTGTAATCTAAATCAGTAGCAACTGTTTGGACCCTGATTGTGAGGAAGATTCGGCGCTGAATCTGCCTCCAGAATCGGCGTCCAAATCTGTGGTGGGAACATACCCATAGGGTTTTTGTTTTGGCTCGAATTCTTTCATTTTCTGTGGTTATAACTCTGCAGACATTGAACGAACATTACACTAACACAATTCTCATGTCCTTTTAACTTTCAGTAACCATGTCTCAGGCCGTTCAAGCCAACGGTGCTCAACCACTGAGTAAAACATGGGAGCTGAGCCTGTACGAGCTGCAGAGGACGCCACAGGTAGGCACTCGGATGGTCTCTAGAAGCACGGGCTTACGTCTCTTATTCTGCTTTTTTAATCCGCCGCATATATTATATTATACAGGAAGCCATTACAGACGGCTTAGAAATTGTGGTGTCACCAAGGAGCCTGCACAGTGAACTGATGTGTCCCATCTGCCTGGACATGCTGAAGAATACGATGACCACCAAGGAGTGTCTGCACCGCTTCTGTGCCGACTGCATCATTACCGCGCTCAGGAGCGGGTAAGTGATCTCGGGGACTTGTCACCGGATACCATTCTCCAGTTTTGTTGCTGGTCTTCATGTGACTTTATATTGTGTTAAAGGGGTTTTCCCATAATTGACATTTATCAGCACGTTCCAGGAGAGGTGATGACTCTTTGATCGCAGTGGCTGCTGCCACTGGTTGGTGAGACCATGCTAAAAATGAAGCTGTGCCAAGTGTTAACTTAAAGGGGTTGTCTCATCTCAAACTTTCATAGGATGCATGAATGAAATAATGATGCTTGGCTCTGTCACTTCCTGGTCAAGCTGTCTGTAATTAGCATATGAGCTCTGTGTATTCAGGCCTCTGCTAATTAGATAAATCTCATGCTGTAAAGGACCAGGGACATTACTGAATTTAAGTAAACAGCAGTGAAGTATACAGGTCTATGGGGAACCATAGAGAGCACCGAAAGTAATAAAATCACTTGTAGCTCCTTAACAAAAGAAAAATGAACATTGCAATATATTTGGAAAACGTCTTCATTTAGTGTTCCCTACATGTTGAAAGCTGATCTTTGTAGCAAGACAACCCCTTTAAGGTTAAAACAGTTAAAGAAATGGTAAAGCGTTAATACCAAAGCTACGTTCATATGGGTCAGGTACACTGTGGGGTTTTCCGCAGGTGACCTGCAAAATAAAATCTGCACTCAAAAATCCCCACCAATTGGAGTGGATTGTGTCATGGATATTTTTTAGGAGTAAAATCTGTGACAAAATCCTCACTCAATTTCAATCTGCAGCTTCGACCTGTATGAACTTATTCTTAAAGTGATTTCCATCTCCTTACATGAATGTCTCCTCCTGACATAAGTTAACCCCTTAACTCCCAGGCCTGAAAAGTAGTTAATGACCAGAACGTTTAAGTTTTTGCCTCCTTGGGTTTCAGCAGTTGTAACTTTTTTATTTTTTCAATGACGCAGTTGGATGAGGCCTTGTTTTATTCGAGACAAGTTGTACTTTATGGGGGAATAGTTTAAGTTCAGATTTTTTTGTTTTTTTACATTTTTTTTTACACCGTTCATATTTCACACGTAATAACTTGTTAGATTAATTCTACAGGTTATTACGGTCATGTGGATACCTAAAATGTGTAGGTTTTTTTTGTGTGTGTAATTTATGCACAATTATTTTTTATTAAATTTTTTATTCTTTTATTTTACACTTTTTTTATGTTTATTTTTACTTTTTTTTTTTTTTTTTTTTTTTTTTTAAATCCCATGAAGGGATAACTGTTTTACTTTTTTTTCTCTCTCCACTTAGTAATGTATTAGCATATTCATATATGCTAATACATTATAATCTGTGTCAGTCTGACACAAGCAGTGATCAGGGCAGCACACAGTGTGTCCTGGTCACTGGCTTCATACACAGACAGCTCTTGGGCTACTCTAGGTCCCCAGGGCTGACTGTGCAGCCGTTAAATGGGCTGTCGGGTCACCGGGTGTTCCGATCACCCGGCAGGGTTAAAGCACCGGCTTGCGGAGGTTTCCTCCGATGCTCGCAGGACATGCTCTGGGATCAGGGCTGTGTAGCCCCGGTCCCAGCGCAGTTGCGGAGCCTGGGCGCCGCAAACCCCGAAGTCTACAGCGACGCCAAAGGACGTCACTGTAGACGAATGACCCGTACCAGCTGACGTCAAAAAACAGTGGGTGGTCATTAAGGGGTTAAAGAGGTATCTCCCTTTAACAGTGTTTGTGTGTGTGTATATAGATATAATTTGGCTCACTATGTATGTAGTGTAAGCCTCCGTTTGTAACTATAGGACAGATGTAAGTCGTCGACTGCCTGTATATGAAACGGGTGATCCCATCTCAAGGAGTTGACATGGAAATCCCGAAATAAATATTTTCCTAAGTACAGGTTATGAAACATTATCTACCTTTCTCCTTATTTGTACATTATATTTTTACTGCTGGTTTGCAGCTTGTTGTCGGGGGACTGGACTATCGCTGTTCTCCTGCAGCAAAGGCCACACTAGTGCAGATCATATTTCTTCTTTGATGCCTGGGCACTTTTGAATGTGCGCTTCCTTTCAATCGCATTCCCTCTCAGCCCGGCCACTGCTCGCTGCTAAGATATTTAGTGCTCCAGGGCAAGCCGATAAGCCCTGGAGCACTGACTGGTGATGTCAGCACTCACGGTGGCTTCTCCTAGTTAATACAGTGCCAATTACCTTAACCAGCCTTACATGCCCACATTGTCCGCTGTTAGGAGCTTCAGCTATGAGAGAAGTTGGATCAAGTGATCAGGTGGGAAAACCAATGTAAGGTGCAGTAAAGAGTTAAGAGCAAGGACAAACAAATGTTACTTCCTTTTTAGATTTAAAGGGGTTGTCTCACTACATTGACTCATCTTACCTCAGTCCTGTTTTCTTGGTTTCACTTTGAATTCAGGGGCGTGTTTACTGGCTTCCACTAGGCTGCAGTAGAAGCCCGGACTGTAGCTATAGCAACCAGTCTGGCAGCCTATCAGGAGAGATCAAACAGGTCTGTAGCTATAGAGAAGTGCTGGACAAGCTATCAGGAGAGAAACAAAAGGTCAGTAGTTATAAGCAACCAAATGTGCACTCCTATCTTAGAATTAAAAGGTCTGTAGCTAATGACAACCCCCCCGTTTTCTTGGCAGCTTAATCAGGGTGAGGAATCAAGAACAGGTCTGTAGCTATAGCGACCAGTGCTGGCAGCCTATCAGGAGAGATCAAACAAGTCTGTAGCTATAGCGACCAGTGCTGGCAGCCTATCAGGAGAGATCAAACAGGTCTGTAGCTATAGCGACCAGAGGAGCTGATGCAGCCCATACAAGAGGGGATATCTAGGAATAGGTAGGACACTGTTAATGGACACATATTCCAAAGTGACTTGTTTTTTGCAAGATCTTTAACCTAAAAAGCAGCAATCCTTGTAGTGAGACAACCCCTTTAACGACAATGCGTACTATTGCATTAAATTGTTTAAACTGATGCAGTTTTTTTTTCCCAACAGAAATAAGGAATGTCCGACATGTCGTAAAAAATTGGTCTCGAAAAGATCACTCCGACCAGACCCAAACTTTGATGCCCTTATTAGTAAAATCTACCCAAGTCGTGATGAGTATGAAGCTCATCAAGAGAGAGTATTAGCCAGGATCAACAAGCACAATAATCAGCAAGCACTCAGTCACAGCATTGAGGAAGGACTGAAGATACAGGCCATGAACAGGTAATGTGGCTGATCGCTTCCGCTGTAGTGTGCACAAACGTACAGTATGAATGAGGGTCTATTAATACCGCTAGATAGTCCTCACAGCTTTACAACTGGCTAACCACCTGGTGCTGGAATTAGACGGTCTAGTAGCCGCATGCAGACCAAACTCAGCTTGCACTTGGTCGCCAATGACCGACCAGCTTTCCAGTGCCGCAGTAACCTCACCGACAGACTTGTGCGGCCGTGGTTTCCCCTGTCTGCAGCTATCGGACCGTTTGTCCTCAGCCTATAGAGTGAACAGGCTCTGAGCACGTTGCATCCTCCTCCGTACAATCTCCCTAATGCGTTAATAATAGCCGCCTTGCTGCCAGGACTTTTTGGACTTTTGTAAGTTTAGTAGCCATGACCGTTTTTACACTATTGCGATGTACTGATAAAGCCTATATCATTCTATGCGCCTATATATTTTCTGAAAGTAGACCCCTGACATATAATGCCACCAGGCACGTCCGACGCCGGGCACCTTCATGAATATTTGTTCATATCCTGAAAACTGAATGGAGCACTTGTAACCTCTTCCAACCCTCAATAGTCCATACACTACACGAGGAGTCCATATACATCTGTATTTTGGTCCCGTGTGCACTTTACTTGCTGCTACCTAAAGGCCAATGTCAGGCACCATGTCCTCCCCCAGATACAATAGGCCTTATTTAGGAAGACTTGTCTTTATTGCCCAATCAGAGCTCAGCTCTCATTTTTTATATTGCTGTAGAAAATAGAAAGCAGAGCTCTAATTGGTTGCTATGGGCAATAATGACGGTCTGAGGATATGTTCACACAGCTGATTTGGACGCTGTTTTGGTGCAGGTTCTGTCATAAAAAATGACTACAAAAAAACCCTGTTTTATTTTCATTGGTTTCTGTGTTAAACCGTGTCGTAGTGCATACAACATGGTTTTTACACGCTTGTTTTCAGTGCTGAAAAATAAGTAACATGTCAATTCCTGAGATGTTTGCCACGAGTGAAATGCCCAATGGAGAGCTTCAAAATCTTGTCTAAAAGTGTGGCGCGTTTTTGATGAGGTTTTGATGTGTTTTTGAATCTGTACCTAAGAACTAACTTTGTTCAAAATTTGAATGGCAGAATACAAACCACGTTGAAGGCAGTGCTTAGCAAAAACCTCATAAAAAAACCTTCAAAATATGAGGCGATTTTCAGAGGAGTATTTGAAGCTGAAATCGGTCGTGTGAACATACCATAAGGGCATGTCTGAAAAACCGGCCGCAAACGAGCACAACGGGGGCTCTATGGAAAACCTGTGCAGCAGTGCCCACTGCACGGTTTTTCCGCCTACGGGCCACCCAAAAAAGATTGAACATACACATTCTTCTGTCCAGTTTTCGGACGGAATATGAACATGTCAATGTGAGGGGGGGGGGTTCTCCGCTCATCGCGGAGAAAAGCCGCCCCCTGCTGCCGTGTGCACACAAACCGGACAAATACCGGTCGAATAAACTGACATGCCCTAAGGGTAAGTTCCCACGGCGGACTTCAGCGCAGTAAGGCTATGCTCACACGGTGTAATTGCAGGGCGTATTTTGCAATTACGCCGTATGTACGGGGAGGGTGGGGGTGGGACCCGTACATTCATTATTCTCGGCGCTTATATGCTGTGAATAATTGACATGTCACTTCTTTCCTCGCTCGGCGTATTGTGTGAGCGGGGAGAGAGACGTAATCCATAGTTCTCTATGAGAACTGTGGATTGCTGTAATGACCGGGACGTATTTCAGCAAGTAATTTGCGCAGTATGGCGCGAGTTACGGGCTGAAATACGTCCCAAAATAAGCCGCGTGAACATGGCCTAAATGTCGGCACAAATCAGCGTTGTGTTCTCGTTGGAAAACAATGCAGAATTTCCAAAGCAGATTTTCTGCCTTTTCTACTCTATAATGGGCGTTGCAGAAAACCACTCAAAGGACTGACATGTCAATTCTTTGTCGCCACTTGCAATAAGCGAGTAAAATCAGCATCTTCTGAACGACAATGCTGGTTTCCATAGGAATCAATGAGGGGCGCTTTGCAGTCGTTTGATGCTTTTTTTTTTGGAGAGGATTCCATGCAGATTCTGTCCCAAACAAAGCTTCAGTAGACACCAAGTGAACATGCGCTTACTGCAGGTTTCATAAATAAGGCCCAATGTTATTATGGACAAAAATTCCTATAACCTGGCATATGGAGATTCTCAATAATAAATATTAGACCAGGTTCACACTACATTACTACATTCAAAGTTTTCATCCAGGTACTGAATGAAAATATGTCCCAGCGCATAGCACGACGTAGCTATGGCGGCAACATAGAGATTAAGGGTATGTTCACACGGCTTATTTTGGGGTGCATTTCCCCGCGTATTTCACAGCATTCTGCGCTTACTACGTGGGGAAATGCACCCCATAATTACGGTAATCCATAGCTCTCATAGAGAACTATGGCTATGTTGATACGGCAATAATTGCGGGACGTATTTCGCCCGCAATTACGCCGTATGCTGAGGGAGGGGGGGCAGCCCGCCAGCCCCATAGACATTCATTATTCACGGTGCGTATTCGCAGTGAATAATTGACATGTCATTTCTCTCCCCGCTCGGCGTATTGTGCGAGCGGGGAGAGGAGACGTAATCCATAGTTCTCTATGAGAACTGTGCATTACCGTAATGACTGGGACGTATCTCGCCCCGTATTTAGCGCAGTACGGCGCGAAATATGGGGCTAGATACGTCCCTTTTTTAGCCGTGTGAACATAGCCTATAGATGACGCTTCCTCTTCCCACTCGTACAATACGATCGTATTGTATGCGCGGGGAGATAAGTGACGAGTACGCGCCACGAGTAATGCATCTCTATGGGGCCGACGGGTTGCAAACCCCGCGCGAGCTACCAAAACTTACGATGTACGGCGACGTGTACACTACGCGTCGCAGTACATCATGTGAACATACCCTAATAGCGCAAACATAGTCCTATGTGGGTTATGTTTTCTTTATTTTCCAGTGGTCTATTCTTTCCCTGCACGTTAGACTACTCTTGAGTCTTGCAGAGAAAGTGTGTACTAAAATAAAGCAAACCTAGCCCACATAGTACTGCGTTTGCTATATTAATCTCTATGGGGCCGATATGTGGCGGTATCTGTCTGGGTGCCTTTTTTCACAGTATCCTGACAGTTACCTCAAACGAAGCGAATAATGTCGCGTGAACACAGTCTTAGAAGAACCTTGGGGTACAGTTTGGGCCCCAAACATGCTATGGGCACCGTGTAGAGCCATGCAACAAGGTGCTATGATACGGCCATGTGCTTGAGGATTCAGCAGAATAAAACCGCCAAACTATGGGCTACATGTATGAACCTGTTTAGGTCTAAATCTCGCCCTTTTTTTCCCATAGTAACCTATGTGCAAAAAAGTGAGTTTTAGACCTAAGCAGGTTCATACATGTGGCCCTATGTTTCTCAGAGAAATTTTAACTATTGATACAACCTATATCCCCGTGTAAGATAAATGCACAGGTAATTACCCGAGGTATCTTCTGTTTTGTGCTGTGTACAGGGAAAGGAGAACATTCTAAGCTGCTTACCAGTTTCTTCTTCTGGAAATAAACAAACCGCAGGAGAAGAACATTATGGTAAGCCAATTTAGAATTTTCTCTTTTTTAGTAGCAAAATCTTTATTTAGGCGCAGTCAAACATTTCATTGAGGCTGCATTGACACTTGCGTTGGAGCCTGTGTTGCAGATTCCGTCATATCTGACGGGGGTATTCGTGCAGCGCTATAATTCCGATCAAAAGGATGGAACCTGATAAAATCCCATTGTAAGTCAATGGGTCTGTCAGGCGGCGCTATGGTCTGTGATGTGACACATCTGTCGTATCTTGGTTTTATTTCCTCTATTATGACCAAACGCACAAACGGAATTCACAGCGCAGGTGTGAACACAGCCTTACCTGTCCAATGTGTGTGCAATGCCTCAAAAGCATTTCAATGCCACATTTCACATGTGCAAACTACAGCCTAGACGCTGATTCTGGAGTAAATTCTTATGTACCTTACATGTTATGTACTGTGAGAACGTTCCTTAATATTTCACTGTTTCTGATGTTTCCATGCAAGCAACTATTGGTGAGAATTCTTTATTTTGCCCTATATGAGAGCAGAATATGATAAAGGGAGATAATCTGAGCTGTTTGAGCTATAGGGTTATATGATAGAGGAGAGAAGCTGAGATCTGTGATATGTGGGAGTTATATGATCGCGGAGAGAAGATGAGCTCTGGGATTTATAGTCCTATGTATCACAGTGCTCCGCTTCTCTCCTCTATCTCATAGCCCTATATGTCACAGAGCTTAGCTCCTCTCCTCTATCATGTAACCCTATATATCAGAGCGCAGCTTCTCTCCTCTATCATGTAACCCTATATATCAGAGCTCAGCTCCTCTCCTCTATCATATAACCCTTTGTAACACAGAGCTCAGCTGCTCTCCTCTATCCTATAACCCTATATATCACAGAGCTCAGCTTCTCTCCTCTATCATATAACCCTATAAGTCACAGAGCTCAGCTTATCTTCTATCCTGCTGTCACATAGGGCAGCAAAAATCACCTGACAGGTTCGATATAAAGGTATGTTCACACAATGGATTTAGACGTGAAATTTGATGCAGATTCAGTTCTCTATCAATGTCAGATTCCACCTTCAAATCTGTTTGCAATTTGCATCGCATTTATTTCGTGGATTTAAATTTCCTATCATGTTAAAAAAAAAAAATACAAAAAAAAAAAAGAAAGAGGAAATGACACGTCAGTGAGGTCAATGGGAAGCTGAAGATCACCGTTGTTTCTGCATGAGACTGTGTGGACTTGGATGGATGCTGGTTTGGTTTGGATTCATGTGCATTCGACCTCCAATTCTCATGATGATCATCTGCAGTTAAAAAAAAAAAAAAAATCTTTGCCAAATTCTCATTTGAATTTTTAAGTCCTCGTCTAAAATCTACATGGAAAGGTGCGGATTTTAGATGTGGATTCTGTGTTACAATTTTCAACGTGCAAAATCTGTCGTGTGAACACATCCTAAGACTTGTCCTTCTCTCTTTGGCTCAAATGCAGTTGGTGAAATCTGAATTAGGAACCAAAATTATCTATATTTGCCAAATGCCAGAATAATGAGAGCGAATTTAAGGCATTTTATTACTTTCTGCAAATTCAAAAGTTTCCATACATTTCATTAGTATTTGGTAGCATTGCCCTTGAACTGTGTGAGTTGGGTCAAACATTTTGGATATCCTTCCACAAGCTTCTCACAATAGTTGGTAGGAATTTTGACCCATTCCTCCTGCCAGAACTGGTGTAACTGAGCCATGTTTGTAGGTCGCCTTGCTCACACCTGCCTTTTCAGCTTTGCCAATAAATTTTCAATAGGATTGAGATCAGGGCTTTGTGATGGCCACTCCAAAACATTGACTTTGTTCTCCTTGAGGCACATTGTAACCAGTTTGGCAGTATACTACAGCTCATTGACCATTTGGAAGACCCATTTCTGCCCAAGCTTTAACTTCCTGGCTGATGTCTTGAGATGTTGTTTCAGTATTGCCACATAATCTTCTTTCCTCATGATGCCATCTATTTTGTGAAGTGAGCCAGTCCCTCCTGCAGCCAAACAACCCCAGAACATGATGCTGCCACCCCCTGTGTTTCACAGTTGGGATCGTGTTCTTAGGCTTCAAAGCTTCTCCCTTTTTCCTCCAAACGTAACTATGGTCATTATGGCCAAACAGTTCAATTTTATATTCATCAGACCACAGGGCATAACTCCAAAAATGTCTTTGTTCCTTTGTACATGTGCAAACATGAATCTGGCTTTCTATGTTTCTTTTGGAGTAATGGCTTCTTCCTGGCAGAGTGGCCTTTCAGACCATGTTGCTATAGTACTCATTTCACTGTGGATAATGACACAATCTTACCAGCTTCTGCCAGCATCTTCACAAGGTCTTTTGTTCTTGGGTTGTTATGCACATGTAGGACCAAAGCATGTTCATTACTGAGACACAGAACCTGTCTTCTTCCTGAGCAGTATGATGCCTGGACATTCCCATCTTGTTTGTACTTGCGTATAATTTTATGTACAGATGAACGAGGCATCAGGTATTTGTAAATTGCACCCAAGGATGATCCAGACTTGTGCAAGTCCACAATTCTCATCCTAAAATATCTTGGCTGATTTCTTTAGACTTGATGTTACACACAGAAGCAGTGTGTTTCTGGTGTGCAATAAAATACATCCACAGGTGTGTCTCTAATTAACTCAGATGTTGCAGAAGCTTCCAAAGACATGACCTCGTCATATGGGCTGTCCCAAATTATTTAATGGCATAGTAATCCTAGTGTATGGAAACTTTTAACTTTGCAGAAAGTAATAAAAATGCCTTAAAAATTCTCTCTCCTTATTCTGGCATTTGTCAAATATCAATAATTTTGGTTCCTAATTGACCTAGAATGGGGAAGGTTTATTCTGATTTCATAAGAGATAGTGAGAAAAACCTGCAGATGGGGCTTTATATACAGTGGATGGAAACTTATGGTTTCAACTGTATAACCTCCTCTTTAGGCCTCTTCATAAGTCCAGATGAGGCTCTGTGCACATCTACTTCGGAGGCTCTGGATGGAAAGTCTGCAGCACTGTTCTTCCTGTCAAAATGACAGTGGACCTTAGACCATCATATTTGTTAAAGCCCCATTCATAGAACGTTTCTAGCCTCCATTGGTGGTCTATATCGCAGTACCTAGAAAAAGTTGTCCCCACGTATACCCCAGCAGTGCCATTGGAATCTATAGTGCAAACACTGGGCGACATGTCAAACATGGGCTTAGTTTTTTTTGGGTGTATTTTGTAGCAAAAAACTGTTGTAGCTCTATTCTATATATGTCTGAACATTCGTACACCAAAACTAGGCACCGCTTGTGGCAGGCACGACACATTTGAATAGGCCTCAGATATGCTATGCAAGGTCTGCCACACGCCACATGTATGAAAACTGTATTGGTCTAAGACTTTCTTTATTGCCCATAGCAACCAATCAGAGCCCATAGCAACCAATCAGAGCTCCCCTTAAATTTCATTTCATAGTGTTCTGAAAGAATGAAACAGGCACTCTGATTGCTATGAGCTCTGATTGGTTGTGATGGGCTCTGGTTGCTATGGGCAACAAAGAAAGTCTTAGACCAAGACAGTTTTCATACATGTCATGTGCCTTAAAACTGGCTTGGCGTCACTCTGCTGATACGTTGCCCATAGTCTCTTTTGGGCTACATTAGCGCCATTTCCTGAACGGGAACACTTTATGTACCTGACACAAGAGTGTGGTCTAAGGGTATGTTCACATGGCTTATTGTCGTGCGTAATTGTGTGCGCATTTCGCCACGTATTGCACTTTATATGCAGCGAAATGCGCGGCGCAATTACGGTAAGTCGTAGCTCTCTTAGAGAGCTATGAATTACGCAACGTCTCCCCGGGCGTACAATACAATCCTATTGTACGCGCGGGGGGGAGAATTGACATGTCAATTATTAGTGGCAATTACACGCCGCTGACCATGCATGTCTATGGGGCTGCGCCCCCCCCAATACTTTGGAATTACACGCCGATCAGGGCGTGGTTCCAAAACACATTTCATATTGCAGCGTGTACTATACGTGCCGCAATAACCCGTGTGAACATACCCTAACATGTTTTTGTGTCTGTTACATAAAGCATATATTTTTAAGAAATAGAGAAAATGTAGTATAAAAGAAACCTATGTTTACTCTAAAGCCCTCTACAGCTCTACTTTAGCCCTAGTCAAGTACACATCGGGATACAGTGTTTGAGGTATTCCGAGGATGGTAGTGGTGGGGGCTGAAAATGTGATGTTGATGGGACCTTAATATTTATATAAAAATTAATAGAAGTCCTAGGAAAAAGACTTCAAAAAATTCCAGCGCTTGATAGAGAAATGCTTTATTGTAGAAAATGTTAAGACCCACACATGGTGCGTGCGCCGGGCAACGCGTTTCTAACCCTTCCGGATCTTTGTCACGGCCCTCCCTCTCACACACCTGTGATTTACTTAAAAACCTGTTAAAACCAAATCGGATAAAATGGCCAACTATTTGTTACCACCTAACCCAGTTATTCCCACTTTCTATGGAATACCCATAACCCAAAAGGGTGTGTTTCCCCCAGATATGAGACCTATAGTATCGGGGAGAAACTCGCTGGGGGAACATTTAAGTGTATGGGTGGACAATCTGTTACAACCCTTAGTAAAAAGAACACCGGGATATGTGAAGGACAGTACAACTGTACTTAATGAATTTAATAATTTCAAATGGAATAAGGAGTATAGCTGGGCAACGTGTGACGTCGTAGGACTATACTCATGCATCCCACATGATCTGGCAGTAAAAGCAGTTGGTTCTTATTATAATCACTTGTGTAGTTTGTTAGATCCTGGACATTATTTATAGAAGGCCTTTTTCGTTTCAGGTTACAGAGGGGTAAAAAGCAGCAAGTGGAGAACGGGAGTGGGGCAGAAGACAACGCAGACAGTTCGCACTGCAGTAACGCCTCTGTGCACAGCAATCAGGAAGCTGGGCCCAGCAACAAGAGGACTAAAACCTCGGATGATTCGGGTTTAGAGCTGGACACCAACACTGAAGCCGTGACTCTGGATCCTGCGCTGGACGGATCCAGTGAGATCGAGCTGGTGTTCAGGCCTCACCCTACACTAATGGAGAAGGATGATAATGCTCAGACTCGGTAATTTAATACAATTTTTTTTTTTGTTTTGGCAATGCAAAAACATTGTGGCCCATGGAACGTGTTGTTATGGAGGTGTCGGTCTAAGGGGTGGCTGAAATGGATTTGCTGTGGCACGTTTCTACCGAAAGCTGCACCATAATGCACAGAATTTTGTAAAAATATCCATGTTGGCTTAACTAAAGGGGTTGTTCAGCATAGAAAAATTATTCTTACATGGGGGCAGGGCGAGTAAAAAAAAAAAATTTGTTATAATTGCCTATAGGGCTGCTGCTCCAGAGCTCCCCAGGATCCGCTCCTCTTCACTACCGGGTTCTTGTCCCAACACACAGAAGAGGCTCAGGCTTCATTTACTCACGATGAAGCGAAAGGCTCTCCAGAGGGCGAGACAAGCCCATTAAATTATAAGGGTATGTTCACACAATGTACAGTACGCGCCGCACTACATCGTGTATTTCGGGAGCTCGCACTGATTAGCGAATACTCCCGTTGGCAGCCCGCCAACCCCATAGACATTCATTACTTGCGGCGCGAATAAGTGACATGTCACTTATCTCCCCCGCACGTTCAATGCGATCGTATTGTACGAGCGGGGAGAGGAGGTGTAATCCATGGTTCTCTTGAGAGCTATGGATTACCGTAATTATGGAGCGCATTTCCCCGTGTATTAAGCGCAGTACGCCATGAAATACGCAGCCAAGTGTGCTCCAAAATAAGCCGTGTGACCATACCCTAATAATAAAAAAAATGAAATATACTAACCTTACTGATCCCCTAAAGTGCCTGTAATGGCAGTTCAGGCGATCCCCTTGAGTTCACTGCTTTTACTGCAACCCCTTGACATTCATCCATAATGCCGGGAAGGAGATATAGAGCAGGCACACGAGGGAACATTTCCGGCTGTTTAACTATTTACTTTCTGTGGCCAACGTGACCGTAGCCTCTAGGCAGTTATGCTGGTGGGGTGGGGACACTTTTGCACTTCTACCATTTGTCCCTCCCTATGACATACTTGCCGGGTGCTATCTGCTTGTCATGGCAGCTGGGAGCCTAATAAAGGACCCTAGGGCTGATGTCTTACTGCTCCTATTACACCCAGCCAGATGCTTTGAAGGGGTGAAATGATTATCCACACTTGCAGGTAATGTAGGTAATCCACAACATTAGGATTTCATTGTGGATTTCTCCTTCCCCAGGGAATTGTATGTTCAAAAGCCACAAAAAATCTGTTCTATTTTCCAATTAACATGCCATGGATTTAAAAGTTGACGCTGGAGGTTAATTTCTGTATGGAAACATTCTGCTGCTTCATTTTCCGCTTACTGTAATCCGAAGAGGATTTTTCCTGCACATATTTACAGCATTTCTGCTACATGTGAACCTTAAATAGGGGATAAAAACATTCCCTTCCTACTGTTATTGCATGTATCAGTCATGTTGACTGCAAGATGATGCAGTCTGACCGGGTTCTCTGCCTCCATCTGAAGAATGTTATATTGTCCTAAGTGCAGAACTTACATTTTTTTTTGTGACTTTCTTAAAGGAGTTGTCTCCCTACAGAGTTTCATAGGATGCATGAATGAAATACTCTGTCACTTCCTAGTTCAGAATGACTGTAATTTGCATACAGCTCCTTGGTGTATTCAACTCTGTGCTTTCAGTTGCTAATTAGTTCAGATTAGCTCAGAAGCTTCTCTGAAACTACAAGCAGGGCTTTTTTTTTATCTGATCCCTCAAACAAAAGCCCTAATTAGAGCTGTTTACTTTAGATAAATCAAGCTTTTTACTGCTGCTCAGCACAGAGGCTGCTGTGACCTGTGTTATGACGTCTCTCACTGCTATCACATAGAACAAACAGCAGGGGGGAGAGCTGTACACAGGTCGGTTACTGAGGGAACTGAAATAGCCAGGGAGGTGATTAATTCACTTGTATCTCCTTAGGGAAAACAGAGGAACATAGGAATATATTTGGAAAATGTCTTTATTTTGTGTTCCCTACAATTTGAAAGCTATTCTTTGTAACGAGACAACCCCTTTAAAGGGATCCTGTCTGAGAGCAGGATATGATAGTGGTAGAGAAGCTGAGCTCTGTGATAGATAGATAGATAGAGATATGTATATGTATGTATATATATGTATGTGTATATATGTATGTTGATATATATAATATTTATATATATATATATATATATATTATAGTATATATATATATATTATAACTCTTGAATGAAATAAACATCCTTGATGGAGCTCACCCGACGTGCTGCTTGCACCTGTGCCACCCGTAGCTGCAGTCACTGCATCCACTTACTTGGATCTTAATCCCAAGTCGCAGAATATCTTCAAAAGTCCAAAATAAGGTATATCAACCACGATCCAGCTTATATGCAAAAATTGTGATAAGTTTATTCCAAAAACGTACAGAAGGTATAAAAACAAGAAGCTGAGCTCTGTGATATATAGGGTTATATGATAGAGGAGAGGACCTGAGCTCTGTGATATATAAGGTTGTATGATAGAGGATAGGAAGCAGAGTTTCTGTGATATAGCTAGGGTTATATGATAGAGGAGAGGATGCTGAGTTTCTGTGATATATAGGTATGTGTAAATGATAGAGGTAGATAAGCTGGCTACGTGATCTAAAAGGTTTATATGATAGAGGAAGGAAGTGAGCTCTGTGATATAGGGTTAATGACAAGAGAGAGTAAGCTGAGCTCTGTCATATATAGGGTTATATTGGTAGAAGGAGAGGACATGAGCTCCTGTGAATATAATTAAGGGTTTATATGAAAGATGGAGAAACTGAGCTCCAGATGATATATAGGGTTATATAGAAGAGGAGAGAGCTTGAGCTCTTGTTAAAGTAAGCGGTTATATGATGTAGAGCAGGGTTTTCCAGTAAAAAGCACAATTAATACTAACAGTACTCCTAGGAGAGACAGTGGGAGTCCTGATTATCCTGCCCAGTGATTAACAGCCTGCATCATATTTCTCTTGGACTTAGCAATGCATACAAATGTCATTAATAAAATCGTGTTGTTCTATTAAAAGGTACATAAAGACTTCTGGTAACGCCACAGTCGATCATTTGTCCAAGTACTTGGCCGTCCGGTTGGCTCTGGAAGAATTTCGAAGTAAAGGAGAGACAAACCAAAGGAGTCTGAACGCTGCCAGTGAAAAACAGTACACGATTTACATCGCTACAGCCAATGGGCAGTTTACGGTGAGTAGTTATCATTGTGGAGGCAGCTATGGCTGATGTGTGATTAGGAAACCAAGCTTTATAGTAATTACAGGCAGTGTCGGACTGGGGGGTCTGGGGCCCACAGGGGAGTTGATCTGGGGGGAGCCCACCCTTGATCAAAGGCTGTCCCACCCACCTGTAGCGTAAAAAGTATTATACCTGGCCTCGTCGGGACCTAAATGCGCCAATATAACACATAATACACGTGTGGGCAAAACAGAACTGTATGTGCTGTCTACAATAGCAAGATGACGTCCCATATCTGTCTGAATCGCACAATATCTGTCTGTCCTATAAATCATAGAACACAGGGCTAAGAAGCTCCCATCCAATCCCCCACCCATCCACATACAATATCCCCCTCCACCCACATCCCCTCCACCCACATACAAAATCCCCCTCCACCCCAAATACAAGAAGTCACCCTCCACCCACGAATACACATATACCACCCCTCCACCCACATACATTATCCCCCACCACCCGCATACAAAAACCCCGCTCCACCACAGCATACAACTATCTCCCCTCCACCCCACATACATTATCCCCCTCCACCACGCATACAAATATCTCCCACCACCCGCGGAAGACAAACATCTCCCCTCCACCCGCATACAATATCCCCCTCCACCCGCATACAATATCTCCCTCCACCCGCATACAATATCTCCCTCCACCCGCATACAATATCCCCCTCCACCCACATACAATATCCCCCTCCACCCACATACAGTTATCTCACCCCTCCACCCCGCATACATATCTCCTTCCACACCGCAATACAATAATCTCCCTCCACCCCATACACTAACCCCCACCACCCGCATACACTACCCCCTCCCGCCGATACAATATCCCCTCCACTCCGCATACAATAGCCCCCTCCACCCACATAACGAATATCTCCCTCCACGTTTCCATTGGTCAGCGCACCTCACCACCTTCTAAAATACGACATGCAGCATCAAGAAAGTAGAAGTGTAACTCCTATCACAGGGGTCAATCAGGACACATGTACACTGTGCCACTAAACTAATGCCAAAACTCACCTACACACCGCCATATAGAGACCACAAGAGAGGTCAGACACCAGCTCAGTGTATAACCTACAACACCGCCAATTAGAGACCAAACATAGAGGTCAGACACACACTCAGGTATAACCTACAAGCACCGCCATATAGAGACCACATAGAGGGTCCAGACTCCAGCACAGGGTTATAACCTACAACACCACCAAATAGAGACCATATAAGGTTACAGCCACCACTCGGATAACCTACAACACCACCATATAGAGGTCAGACACCAGCTCAGTCACGATCACATTAGTCATGAATACAGCACTGATCCAATATAAATCTAACATAACCCCTGTACATCCAGGGGACTCACCAGAGAACGCCTATCTGAGGAAGTCGTTTCACTTCTTCTCATGAGTCGTTTCTTATTCCCTTTTCTTTCATTTCTTCTTGCATCTCGTAAACCACACCCGCCATGATGACTTGTCCCGGACACAACTCTCAAACCTGCAGAAAATTACACACAAAAATCTTAGTATCCTCAATTTCCAGCATCTTTTTACCCATTCCCACCTCTGAACAAACTTCCCAGGGTGGGGAGAGCGGTGTACAAGCCATAACTTGAGGTCTAGTATCCTAGGGGGTTGGAGGTGGGGGAAAGGATTAACCCCCATGGAGATAATGCAGGAGTATACCGGCAGTTAAGGGTCTCTTTAAGATAAATAACAGGCAGTTTAGGGCCGTCCTATCTAGCTATGTGCAGGAAGATCAGCCCCCCCTTTAGCTAGTAATTTAAGGAAAGTCAGGCGCCCCCCCTTTTAGCTTTTGTTGTGTCGGTAGTCAGGGGCCCCCCTTTAGCTAGTGTGTTAGTATTACAGGAGGCCCCCCTATTACAGCTAGATGTGTATAGGTAGTAGGTCCCCCTTTAGGTATGTGTAGGTAGTCAGGGCCCCCTTTAGGAGTGTGATAGTAGTTCAGGCCCCCTATTTTAGTAGTCAGGCTCCCTTATTAGTCAGGGCTTCCCTTAGTTCTAGTCAGGGCTCCCTGTTAGTCAGGGCTCCCTTAGGTATAGTCCAGGGCCTGCCCTAAGTATAAGATCAGGGCCCCCCGTTAAGTTTATCACGGCCCTTTATGTATCCAGGGGGCCCCTTTATTTTAGTCAGGGCCCCCCTTAGGTAGTCAGGGCCCCCCTTATGTAGTCAGGCCCCCTTTATGTTAGCATGGGGCCCCATTATGTAGTCGAGGGCCCCTTTATGTAGTCAGGGGTCCCCCCATAGTAAGCCAGGTAGCCCCCCATAGTAGCCAGGGGCCCCCCATTCGTAGTCGGGCCCCCCATTCGTAGTCGGGCCCCCCATTTGTAGACGGGCCCCCCATAGTAATCAGGGGGCCCCCCTTAGTAGTCAGGGGCCCCCCTATAGTAAGTCAGGGGCCCCCGCTTAGGTAGACAGGGCCCCCCTTGGTAGCCAGGGCCCCCCTTAGGTAAGCCAGGGGCCCCCCCCTTAGTAGCCGAGGCCCCCTTAGGTAGAAGTCTGTGCCCACCCTTAGTAGTCGGGGCCCCCCATAGAAGCCGGGGGGCCCGCCCATAGTAGCCGGGGCCCCCATAGATAGCCGTGGCCCCCATATAGCCGTTGGCCCCCATAGTAGTCAGGGTGCCCCCTATAGTAGTCATGGGGCCCCCTATAGATAAATTCAATGGTGCCCCGTTAATGTAGTCAGGGCCCCCCATAGTATCCAAGGGCCTCCCCATTAGTAGCCAGGGGCCCCCCTTTAGTAGGCCAGGGGCCCCCCTTAAAGCACAGGTGCCCCCATCTAGTAGCCAGGGGCCCCCATATTAGCCAGGGCCACCGCAA
Organism: Phyllomedusa bahiana; assembly: GCA_025379985.1. Classification (NCBI taxonomy): domain Eukaryota; kingdom Metazoa; phylum Chordata; class Amphibia; order Anura; family Hylidae; genus Phyllomedusa; species Phyllomedusa bahiana. Next base: position 95,615 of record JAODAL010006827.1, read on the forward strand.
AGGTAGCCATGCCCACCCATAGTAGCCAGGGCCCCCCCCCAAAGGTAGTCAGGGGAGCCCCCCATAGTAGCCAGGGCCCCCCATAGTAAAGCCAGGGGCCCCCTTAGATATTTAAAAAAAAAACAAAAAAACAACCAGCCACTACCCGGGTCTCCCGCTCCTGCAGGTCCCGGCCGCTCGAGCTCCCCCGCCGGCTCCTGTACTGGCGGCCGCTGCATAGACGGCGCGTGAAGTGTACGTCACCGCGCACGCCTACGTCACCATAAGGGCGGCGCTCCGGACAGGCTGAAGGCCTAATGCCGTTCAGCCTGCAGGGGAGATCAGCGGAGCGTCAGCGCTAGGGCCGCTGTGCTCCGCTGACACCGCGCAGCCCCGGAGCCGGGGACATAAGTCCCCAACTCCCGGGCTGGTCTCTGGGCGCTCCGGAGACGAAAACGCGGGTCCCGTGCGTCCAGTGACCGGATCGCGGAGACAAACCGGCCCCGAGGGGAGCGACGGCACTGCCTCGGAATCCGGTGCCCACAAGAGGCTCGGGGGGGCCCAACGTGGATTCCCCGGTCCGCCCGGCGGCCCAGTCCGAGCCTGATACAGGGGACGCTTCATCTTTAAAGAGGATCCGTCATCGTTAGTCATTTTTTTTTTTTTTTTTAAGAAATATTCCAGTTGATAAACTTTTAGGATTAAAGGGGTTTTTCCAGGACGTGCCTTATCTTCTTAAATCAACACGTTAACCAAGCCTACGCTGAGCGAAAGAAGAGAGAGACAGACAGCGAGAGCACAGAGCCAGTGCATAAGGATCGTGTGAAATGTTCACTCAAAATAATCAAACTACAACTAGTGGATTCTGTATACAAAAGACACCACACCTTTTCTCCACAGCACCTTGAAAGCTTTCTTCTTTCATGTTCTCTGTCATCAAATAAAGCAGGGATCTACTACAATGAAAGCCACTACAACTATGGCTTCTGTAATATAATAGGACAACATATTTTCTACCCGGTGCCTTGAAAGCTTCTTCAGCTCCCTTTTCATCAGATAAGAAGTGTGCTCGTGGCGTCAAGCCCACCCAGCAGCTCTTGTCATTCGAATCCAATAGAAGCATTTAAGGAACTAAGGGCAGGTAAGGCAGCCTGTAGATCTCCTCAGGTGCAATTTTTGTAATCGCTAACCATATATTTAGAAAAGTGATTAAATACCCATTTTGGAGGATCCCACGTCAACATTACATCGTGGCAAAACCCCTTTAATGAACAAGACTAGACAGTAATATTGCAGTCTCTTATAATTCAGCGTCTGACACGTTTGGCTGTATACTACATATTGCTGGACTCTATCAGTATATATGCAACTGGAATGTTACTAATTTTTGACACTACACAAAATATTTCTCACGTCAAAGTGACGTGACTTCATATATTTAGGAAAGCATCAGCTTTAGATCTATGTATCCCCTATGCTTCCCATCTCATTGATTTAGCTTTTAACATGTAAGCAATGGTTGGGTGTTCCCACCATGGACTTGGATGGCATATCGATAGATAGGTGCGGGTCCGAGAACTGGGAACGGGTCCCCGAAAGTTTGGGAGTGGAGAGACGCTCCTCTTTGTGCACAGCTCCTCGTTTTGTTCTGAGAGCAGATTAGCTGTGGGGGTTTGGCTGTACCAGGGCTCCCTAGAGAGAAGGAGATTTCCAATCCTCGTGGTTTTTTAGCTGACCCTTTTTAAGGACCCATTCTGGAGGTTTTTGGGGCGTTCCAGAGGGATGCCCTTCCCCTGTTCACACGGGTTTTTTTGGACGACGTTTTTGGAGCATTTCCTTGTCCCAAAAAAGTTTCAAAAAAGCCCCCAGTTCTTTTTAATTGATTCCCATGAAAACCTCGTCGTCACCATGACGAGGTTTTTACACATTTTTTGAAAACGATAAAAAAAGTGTCATGTCCCCTTCTTGAAGCGTTTTTAGGGGGGGATTTTTCGGCCGGGGTTTTTTTGGGGGAGGTTTTGGGGGCGCAGTTTTTGCCCGGCATTCATTTTTTTGGGGTTTTAAAACCTCGTCGAAAACCTCACCCAAAACCTCGCCAAAAACGCCTCTAAAACCTCTTCTGAAGAAGCTTTTTTTCGGGGAGGTTTGATGTGGGGTTTTGGGCAGGAAAACGCTCCAAAACCCCGCCAAAAAAGCCGTGTGAACAAGCCCTAAAAGGTAAAAGGGGAAAAATCCCTTTTATAAACATTTTACCAAATACATTTTGCTCTCTTTTGCTTCACTTTAAAATCAGCCCGGTTATCTGTCCCGTTTCTTTGCGATGGTTTTCCCCAGTTTTCGGGCCACTCCTTTCCTGCAACCCCCCAGCCCCTTCTCCGAAAAAAACATAGCTGAAGAGCGCAGGGGGGCGGTAATCTAGGGAAAAAAAATTGAATTCCCAAGCCCCATGCATTGTCTTGGGGGCCGGGAGCGGCGCCCCCCGCCCCGCCCCCGTCCCCCCCTTATTCACCGGGTTTGTGCGCTCAATACGGGGCACAAATCCTCGGGAATAAGCCGTTGAACACGCCTTATAATTGTAAAAACCCCTTACGAGCAGGGCCCTTCACCTTTTGGTCTCATCTGTAATCTTTTCATGTCAATGCCTCTCTATTTGTCTGTACCTACACCCTCCCCAATTGTAAAGTGCGCGGAATATGTTGGGGGCTATAAAAATAAAGGGTTTTCCTTTTTTAATATAGCGCCATTTAAAATTTCCTGACTTTGCAATTAACAAAGGCCGAAAGGAACATGATCCCGTGTGTGGCTAAAGAAACAATATGGGGGGGGTTTTCGTCTCCTAAGATCTCTAAGGCCAACTTACAGATCGCTTTCACCTGCCCCCAGAGATGGGGGGCACTCCCTTGTGAAAACATTTTCTGATTCATTCCCATGGGGTTCCGAATATAGGAAAGCACACTCCCATAGAAATGGACAGGGGGGACTGAGAAAAGTGTGGCCACTCCCCCTTTGTGGGGGGCCCGGCGTAGTGCACTTGAGTGGCCTTGAGATGATTTAATGAGATGGCATTTTAATTGCACTTTTTGAGTATCGTCTCACAGAAAGAGCAAAAAATATTCCCTTAAAATAATAACCTTTATTAGATATACATTAAAAACCCAAGATAACAGATATCTCAATGGCCTCAAAACAAGCCAACTATAGAATTACTGTATACTTAAACATAAACCTGAAGTAGTTAACAATTAGTAAAAAATAACTACTAAGGTATATATATGCCAAAATTTGGTAAGGGAGCATAATATTGAAAATACAAAGTAGTTGGATAAGTAAACAAACAACTATATTGTATGTCAAAGACTCACGATTCTGCAGGTCTTATATGATGTACTCACAATTCTGAGAATTTACTTCCAGGAATGGGAGATAGAAAATTCTAAGAGAATATGGACCAGATAAATAATAATAATACAGAACTAAGTCCAAACCCTATCAAAGCAGAGCACCCGTCCCGAAAAGGACGACCTCACCTATCGACGGCTCACCCTAAAAAATATATATATATGTTCACGGTCCCATACAGATGATCTTAAACAAAATAAATAATATATATCTCTATACGGTTCCATATGTATACAGACCAAATAGTATAGCAATCCCGACGCATTTCCCCAGTGTTCGGTTCATCAGGGGATGATAGAAGAAGACAGCTCAATAGTCCATTGATGGCATGATGAGGCCATAAAGAAAGTGATTAAGTATGCTCTTTATATATACTCAAACTCCTCCCAACCATATGCTATAACCAATAGGAATCATGCAGGTGTTTAGCTTACCTATCACTACCTATGGTAGTACTGGACCATTCTGGATACATGAATATGTGCAATAACATCTTGAATGATCGGACATGTTATGCTATACTTAGGAGTGACCCTACATCTAGATTTTGCCAGCAACTTGAGACAATTCTGGTACATGAATTGGATAAGGGATTGGTTGGGAGGAGTTTGAGTATATATAAAGAGCATACTTAGTCACTTTCTTGGACTTAGTTTTGTATTATTATTATTTATCTGGTCCATATTCTCTTAGAATTTTCTATCTCCCATTCCTGGAAGTAAATTCTCAGATTTGTGAGTACATCATATAAGACCTGCAGAATCGTGAGTCTTTCTCTTACAATAATAATAATAATCTTTATTTCTATAGCGCCAACATATTCCGCAGCACTTTACAAATTCAAGGGCAAACATACAGTCATTACACATTAAAAGTACTTACAAATGAGACACAAGGTGTGAGGGCCCTGCTCGTGAGAGCTTACAATCTATTAGGGTGTATGGGTGAAACATACGGTAAGAAGTGCCAAGTTTACAATGGTCCGGCCATGTTTCATAAATAGGGGGTGGTTTACATGAAAAATGGATGAACCTGCCCCCAAGACCATAATCTATATACAGGTAAGAGCCTGTGAGGGCCCAAGTGCAGGGAGTGACAGAAGTGTGTGTATAGCAGTTAGGGATCTTGGTGGGCCAGACTGAGAAGATGTATTTTCAGGGGCCCTCTTAAAACGTGAGGGTTGTGAATGTGCCTGATCGCCCGCGGGTAGCATATTCCAGAGAATTGTTGCCGCACGTGTGAAATCTTGTAGGCGGAGCATGGAGGTTCGGATGATGGAGAATGTAATTTGATATCCTGAGCAGAGCGGAGAGCACGGGTAGGGCGGTAGACAGAGACTAGGGAGGAGATGTAGTGAGGAGCAGCGCTGTGGAGAGCTTTATGGGTGAGAGTGCTGAGTTTTTACTATATCCTGTACTGGATGGGCAACCAGTGCAGTGACGACACAGGGTAGAGGCATCAGTATAGCGGCTGGAGAGAAAGACAAGCCTGGCTGCTGCATTCTGGACAGATTGGAGAGGGGAGAGTTTGCAGGAGAGGGAGACCGATAAGCAAGGAGTTGCAGTAGTCAAAGACGAGAAAGAATAAGAGCCGTAATGATAGTTTGAGTTGTTTCCACAGTGAGACATGGACGGATTTTCGAGAGATATTCTTGAGGTGCAGGTGACAGGGCGGGCAAGGGATTAGGATATATGGGGAGAAGGTCAGATCAGGAATCTAATAAACCCCAGACAGCGGGCCTGCTGCCTAGGAGAAATGTGGACCACATACAGAAACAGAAATAGCAGGGGGGGGTTGGTTAGTAGATGGCGGAAAGACAAGAAGTTCAGTCTTAGTGAGGTTTAGTTTCAGATGGAGAGAGGACATGGTGTCAGAGACAGCGGACAGACAATATAGTTGTTTGTTTACTTATCCAACTATTTTGTATTTTCAATATATGCTCCCCTTACCAAATTTTGGCTATATATACCTTGGTAGTTATTTTTTACTAATTGTTAACTACTTCAGGTTTGTGTTTAAGTATACAGTAATTCTATAGTTGGCTTGTTTTGAGGCCATTGAGATATCTGTTATCTTGGGTTTTTAATGTATATCTAATAAAGGTTATTATTTTAAGGGAATATTTTTTGCTCTTTCTGTGAGACGATTTATGATTAGATATTCCCCTCCTATCTATTTTCTGTGCGCACTTTTTGAGTATATCAGACACTACATGTAGAATGTGAGTATATCCTGTCTGACATCAAGGGAAGTTACACTATCTATCCCCCATCTTGGCTGTGCACATTCGCCCATCAACAAAGGCTGTTTTAATCAGAGCAGAATGTAGCTGGGACCTTCTCTCCCTAAAAATGTGGAGGTCTGAATAGACACCAAGGGTGACATGTATGTACGGGGCTGTGCCAGTTACCTGGTGTCTTTTCAGCCCGAAAACTGGTGCAGCCCTGTTTGCTATATTTTTAATAAGGCATACAATATTAGGCACATTACAAAACGCCCACGAAGCTACACATTTATAGCTTCAGTACGGCAAATCCAGGCGCATTACTGCTGGAACAGGTAGAGCACTTTAAAAGTTTACCTGAGCCAGAAGTGTCGCTTAGTAGCTAGAAAGCCCTAGATCTATGACCCGCAGTAGAACAGGTTGATAGATTCAGGCGCATTCTACACTACTAAAGAGCGCAAAAAAAATGGGGCCTGGGCGCCAAAACTCAAACAGGTCACCCCAAGTGAGGTAAAGTATCAGAGTAGGTTCCCGTCTGTAGCAATGTCACCTTGTCATGGTGGATGGGCAATTAGTTTTGGACCTTAGGACCTCAAATATTCATGTATCCTAAAGTGACAGAAATGTATTTTTAAAAAATTCCTATATTCCCGTTGACGTTTTTTTTTTTTTTTTGCCGTTTTTATAGAGTTCTGCTGATATTATGTCGCATTTCCATTGTACATGTATTTGCAGCATGGGTATATGTCTGCGCCAGGCATCCGCAAACTGCGGCCCTCCAGCTGTTGGGAAACTACAACTCCTCCCATCATGCCCACTGTTATAGATTATATAAATTCATGATGGGAGTTGTAGTTTCCCAACAGCTGGAGGGCCGCAGTTTGACACCTGTGGTCTACGCCATCAATGATTAGGCTATTCACATTGCTATGACATTGAGATGGTCTGTTGTCTTCTAGGTGCTAAATGGTTCATTCTCCTTGGAACTGGTCAGCGAAAAGTATTGGAAGGTGAATAAACCAATGGAACTTTACTACGCACCAACTAAGGAGCACAAATAGTGGTGACCTCACCGAGCCAGAGCTCTCCCTTACCTGGAAGTGTGGACTTTGCACTTGTGAAGCTAGTGACGCCTTTGACCTGACAGACGCGCGTCACCTTATGGTGTTTTGAAGACCGTCTCTTGGAGCAAAGGGACGACCGACAAAAGGACTTTGGCTTTATCTAAGGATTCTTCATGTTATTCGTATTTATTTATTTAGTTCTCTGTTGGTAACTTGTAAGGTTGCATTGTACGGACTCGAGTTGTGTTGGCGAAAGGAGGACGCATCCGATATAAAATACTGCTAGCTACATAACAGGTCTTCGTTCCGGAGCACAATGAATGTATGAAGTGGGCACCTTTGCTCCGTCTACATTTTCCATCGTCATACAGTTAAACATGTACAGACACTCTGTGAATATTACATTATTGCTAATTTCTGAAGAGCACACATACAGTTTAATCCCCTCCATTTTCCATCCGCCACATGGAGCGGTCAGACCAAACGTGTGTCGCATCTTACTGGTTATACAGGGAAACGTGGTTACGCGCCACGTCCTGTGCCAAGTTTATTTAAGGTTCCTGTGGGCATGTGAACGTTTGACGTTATACAATTAAGAGGGTTTGAGAATAAATCGCTAACTAGCCTGCAGAAGTTAGTATTCTGTATATATCCAGTGTAAATAAAACTTCTCTGAGTTGGCATGAGTCACCAGCGTAGGCGTACCTTCTTACGATGTGGCACTTTTCAGGTTGGTAACGGACTGCAAAGCATTGAGGTTGGAATCGCACCCATCCTTCTGTGTTCCTTTGGCAAAAATGTTGTTTAATGACATATTAGGATACCTAAAATGACATCGTTTTTTGTGAGATTTGCTGTCCAGCTCCTGCAGTATTGACCCATTTAAAGGCAAAAATTAAGTGAGGCAAAAGCCATTTTTGTGAAAAAAATAAAAAAAAATTCCAGAAAATCCAAATAAGGCAATCAGAATACATCTCTGGGTCAATGCCCCATCTCCAGTAACCATAGGCCGGGTGTAATAGGAGAGCAAATCTTGAGAACGGGCCCTAAAACCTCATTTGGCTTACTTGGAACTAGGGCTGTGCAATCAGCAAGCCAAAGCCTCGACTCCGAATCCTCAATTTTCCAAACCCCCGACTCCCTCATACACGGCGCATGTTTAAGTGATAACTTTACTGTAGTAAAATGATTACATCAGGCTTTTTATCACTTTATGATACAATAATCAAGCTATTTAGGTAGAACAGACACTGACAAGCAAAAGGGTAACAATGTTTTGATCTTTTGAATGTGTAGAAGAGACCTGGGATCAGATTTTGGTCAAGATATGATTGAATCTGATCCAGAGCCCAGAAGGATTCAGGCAGTATTGAAAACCAAAGGTGGATTTCCCAAATACTAACAAAATAATAAAAATTAACATTTTGATTTTTAGGAGCAAAACAGTAACAATGCAGTTACATGACAAGATTCTGCAGAACTAAGCAGATGCTAAATACTTGCAAGTCACATTTATGTATAAGATAGGTAAGAGGACTGTATATAAAATTGCTCTTTGCACTGCATCAAACGAACTGGACCAACTTATTATATGTTTTGGGAGTCGGAGTCGGTCCATTTTATGACGACTCAGACTCCTGCAAAATAGGCACCGACTCCAAAGCCCTGCTGGGAACTCCCATTGAAATCAATGACAGCTCAAACCACCTCGCTGTTCAAAACGGAGAGGTTTCGGGCCCATTGTCAAAATAGGTGTTACTCTATTGATATGCCATCAATGTGTAGCCCTTTAAATACTCACCCTTCTAGACATCATCTCCTCCAAGACTGCTGTACCCTTCACATCCATACTGTAGAGCCTATTACCCACAGAGAAATCACCTTGGTGTAGAAAGAAAGGCTTTAAGAGTGCTAATCCTTGAGTTTTCCTCCCTAATCCCCCCAATGCCTCTCTGGTGTGGTACAGCTAACAGTTCAGAAAACACCACATCTAAAGGGGTTCTCTCACCACAATGATTAGCATTTAACATGTAGGGAAACCTAAATAAAGACTATTACCAAATACATTGCTTTGATTTTGCTTGGTTTAGGAGATGAAGGAGATTTTACGTACTGCTTGTGTATACAAGTTTCTCTGGTTACCAACCACCTCTCCTTTCACTCACTTCTCTCATTGCTCTAAGCTTCAGTCAATTAGTTCGTCCAGGGCGAGTTACTCCCTGCAGTGTCTTGGCTTCAGCAACAGAGTTTGTTTGTTTACTTAACTAAGTGAAAAGCTTTCACTCTTTAGAGCTCTGTAGCCTTGTTTGTTACACTTTATAAATCTCCATCACTCGTCATTTTAACAGGAACACCTAAGAACAGCAGAGCTGATATGCCAATCACTGCTATAGAACCACCTACAGCCTGATCAGGAAGGGAGTCTTAAGCTGCCTGGGTCTCTGTGAAACTGCATGGTGAGAAAACCCCCTTAAGGTCTTTTCCCCATATTCCTGTAATCATTTCTAAGGGCCTTTACCTAACCTTAACCATGACCGCAGGGTCCTCACTAGCGACTCTCAACCTAAATTGTAAAAAGTTGGATTCGAGTACAAAGAAGATCATTTCCACACTTTGAATTATGCAGTCTTTGTGGCAGACTGCCCTATGTTTTACCCAGGTAGTTGAATCGCCCACTGGCAGCACCTGTCACCTGCCCTGCACCACTTCTTCCCTAATTGTCATAGGAAGTGTGCTACAGCAGCTTTTTGCCATGGTAAGAATTTAAGGGGTGTCCAGTTTTCTCCCTGTTTGGCAATAACCTGTGTGATCTATATAGGGAATGAAGGAAAGCTGAACGCATTATGCACAGCTAACCGGAGAGGCTGCAGGTTGGGTACCGAGCAACCTGCCGCCTAGGAAGCATGCAGAGACTGTAAACAATACTGAAGCTGTATCCTGGCTCAGATACGCTGGATTTCACCACATTTATTTGGAAATATGTTGGGCCATGCAGAAGCTGTTTAGTAGGAAAAACACATTACACCACAGTAACATTCCTGCTTGCAATGTCCACTAAAGACACTAGTCAGCTGCAGGATTATCCTGGCTGCCACCTGTAGCTGCAGAGGGAACGGAAGTCAATGCTCTGCCAAACAGACTAAGGCCATGTTCACACGGCTTATTTGGACGTGGTTTTGGACAAGGTTTTCGGAGCGTTTCCGCACCCAAAACCTCGCCTGAAACGCGCGTCTTCAGAAGAGGTTTTAGAGGCGTATCTCGGCGAGGTTTTGGATGCGGTTTTCGACGAGGTTTTCACCCATTCAAATTAATAGCCATGACAAAAACCGTGCCGAAAACCACGCTTAAAACGCGCCTAAAACATTCTTTAAGACTTTTTCAGTGCTTCCAAACAAAGGCGTAAAAACCTTGTCATGTGTGAACTACAACGAGGTTTTACATAGGAATCAATTAAATTAACTGGGAGCGGTTTGGAAGTGTTTTGGGCAAGGAAACACTCCAAAAACCTCATCTAAATAAGCCGTGTGAACAAGCCCTAAGGGTATGTTAACATGATGTACTGTACACGCCGAAGTACATTTTGTGTTTCGGGAGCTCACCCTAATTCGTGAATATGGGCCGCCGGCTCCATTGACATTGATTACTCGAGGTGTGTATTCACTGCAAGTAATTGATATGTCACTTATCTCCCCGGGTGTACAATACGATCGTATTGTACGAGAGGGGAGAGGAGCCGTAATCCATAGTTCTTTATGAGAACTATGGATTACCATAATTTCGGCGTACATCTTGCCCGTATCAGAGCGCAAATACATTGCGAAATGCGCACCGAAAATACCGTAAGGTGGAGGACACTGTTCTGTACATATACTTATCCCCACCTTGGACCCAACAACTACCAACTACTTCCAGCACAGAGCGACCAACAGCCTCTCCTGTCTTCCACACCATATAAGAGTTTTAGCAAACAGTGGCTACAGTAGCGTTCCCCACTCTATATACTCCCCTAGACCACCAAGCTTAGTGACATTGATCCCTCCAAATTTTAATTTGTATAGAATGTTTTTTTCCTAATTTCTTTTGTGTAACCTTGGTGCACGTTATAGCCCAACAAATACAGTAATTCTTCAATACTTTGTTTTAGTTGTTGCAGATTTACATTCTTTTCGGTACAAAATCACTATAAATAAGAAAGACGTGAGCAGATGGTCATCAGCTTGTGTAAACCTGAAGAATATATACATTCTTTTATATGGTATTTCTAAGTTTAATTTGATGTGTAGATCTAAATACAGCAGGTGGAATAAGTATTGGACACGTCACCAATTTTCTAAGTAAATATATTGCTATAGGTGCTATTGAAATAAAATTCTCAGCAGATGTCGGTAACAATCCATTCATTCCACACAGGCAAAGAAACAATAGATGTCCATAAATTCTATGTAATAAAGAGAAATGACACAGGTAAAAAGTATTGAACACGCTTAATGAAATGTATTTAATACTTGGTGCAAAAGCCTTTGTTGGTGATGGCAGCTTAAAGATGCCTCCTCTATGGAGAAACCAGTTGCATGCATTGCTCAGGTGGGATTTTGGACCATTCTTCCACACAAACACTCTTCACATCCTGAAGCTTCCGTGGGCTCCTTCTATGAACTGAGCTCTAGTTCTTTCTATTGGATTCAGCTCAGGTGATATAAATGCACTTGAACATGCTTTTTGGTCAGCAGTGTAGCCTTACGTGGTGAGTGTGCGTACAGACCATGGAGGCTAAGTGCATTACTTTTACTTACTTTTCTTTGAAAAAATTGTACCTGCTGATTCTTGGTCTTTCTGTAGCTATCCACAGGTGGTCCTTGGCTCTTGGACAACTCTTCTGTTTATTCTTTTCACTCCTCTGTCTGAAATATTGCGGGGAGCACCTGGTCGTGGCCGGTTTATGGTGAAATTATGTTCTTTCCACTTCCAGGTTATGGCCCTAACTGTGCTCACTGGAAGCTTTGTTAGTTTAGAAATTCTACTGTAACCAATGCCAATGGTAGGTTTTGCAAAAATAAGGTTACAAAGGTCTTGAGACGGCTCACTGTTTTATCCATCATGAGATGTTTCTTGTGTGGCACCTTGGTATCAGTTAAACCACCTGATATTTTTTTCACTAAGTGGCAGGACTACTTCTTAATTACTGATAGATTTCAGTTGGTGTAATGACTTTCCATGGCTTTTTGCGCCTCTCTTTCATCATGTGTTCAATACTTTTTTTAGGTGTCATTTCCCACAATTACAGTTTGATTTATTTGTCTTTGTAGATTGGATGGATTGCTATCGACACCTGGTGAGAATTTCATGTCAATAGCACCTTTAGAAATAAATTTATTTAAGTATTGAACACATCACCAATTTTCTGTTACACCTGCTGTGTATGTGTTTGTATATATGTATAAAATAAATAAATGCACCAAACATAGTATAATGGATGTTATAAATACTGCAGGGTTAGCCTCACACCTAGAGGACCCCGACCTCCTGCAACAGACTATTAGTAACAGAGTGTGGGTGGGCAAACAACAACAACTTAAGTCCGTGTAAATTTATTTTACTGAAGTGTGCATATGAACTTTACATACAGTTCAAGCAGCGGCATACCTATTCCATTCCATCTAAGGGCTTCTATACATGTAATACCGCAGCTGTGGTGTATATGCTTAAATGCTTATGTGGCAAAGTTTATGTATAACACGTGACTTCTTAATAGCATAAAAAGCTACTAGGGTTAAACCACAGGTGAACTTGACAAAGGGGACGGACCCTGAGACGTCGTTCAGTCTCACCCTCCTACACGTCGGCAGGATTTTAGGATGTATTCCGCTGCTCTGTGAACCGAAACCCTGCATACCTGCAGATTGAAAAGGCTATTGCATGTAGCGCTGCCAGATAAGCTACAAATCAGGATGGACTCCTGGAGAAGCTCGCTTATGGACAGCTAAAAACCGCAAGTGTATTTCTTTGTTGTGCTATTTAACCCCTTAAGCCGAACGCCTGAAAAGTAGTTAATGACCAGAACACTTTTTTTAGTTTTTGGCTCCTTGCGTTTCAACAGTTGTAACTTTATTTTTTCAATGACGCAGTTGGATGAGGCCTCGTTTTATTCAAGACGAGTTGTACTTTATGGGGGAATAATCTAAGTTCACTTATAAATAATTGCAGAGTTTTTTTATTTTTTTTTATTTTATTTTTTTTTACACCTTTCACATTTCACACTTAATAACTTGTTAGATTAATTCTACAGGTTATTACGGTCGTGTGGATACCTAATATGTGTAGGTTTTTTTTGTGTGTGTAATATGTGCACAATTATTTTTCATGAAATATTTATTTTTATTTTATTTATTTTTTTATTCATTTTTTTACACTTTTTCTGTTGTTTTTTTTTACTTTTTTTTTTTTCTAAATCCCCTGAAGGGAGAACTGTTTTACATTTTTTTGGGCACTTAGTAATGTATTAGCATATTCATATATGCTAATACATTATAATCTGTGTCAGTCTGACGCAGGCACTGATCAGGACAGCACACAGTCTGTCCTGGTCACTGGCTTGATACACAGACAGCTCTGGGGCTACTCTAGGTCCCCAGGGCTGACTGTGCAGCCATTCCCCAGGTTCTGTCGGGTCACCGGGCGTTCCGATCACCCGACAGAGCAGGGAAACCCTCACTCAAAGGGTTAAAGCATCGGCGAGCGGAGGTTTCCCCGCTCCCCAATGCTCGTAGGAGATGCTCTGGGATCAGGGCTGTGTAGTACAGCCCCGATCTCAGCGCAGCTGCGACGCCCGGGCGCCTCAAACTCCAATGTCTGCAGTGACGTATGCTGGTGCTGCAGACATAGAGTTCATATTATTTGACACCACCTTAACTGTTGCACCTTCCTATTCCCACCATCTGGAGCTTGGAGCCCTTGTCCTTCCATCCCTCACTCTACTCTTTTGATTAACTTTGATGTTTAAATTTTTACAGATGTTTTATAGTTTTTGCAAATGGTCTGAACTTGTAATGCGTTCGGCCTGCTGTTTTACACAAGGATGGCAGTAGATGGCAGCATAGGACATGTCCTACTAATATGTTGAAGCGCATTGTGTGAACTTATTTCTGTAAATCATAAGTGTGTACAAAGATATTACACTTTGAAATGTGTTTAAAAAAAAAAAAAAAGTCTCTTTCTATTTATACCAATTTCTGTCACCTACCTGGCCAATATAAAGCCCCTACAATTGGTTTGGCCCGGAGTAACAGGCCAGAGTATAGCCACAGTGGCCTAGGCTGGATTATACCACGAGTATATTCTGAGCTAGGCCAATTCATACCCCCCAGGCTCATACCCCATCAGTAGCATTGAGTAATATGAATTACTTAATTTTTAAACATTTTAGTAGGGATTCAGGTTTCCAGTTAAGTGAAAACACTAACTGCTTTACATCTTAAAACTCTAAATAACTTACATAGGGAAACATGTATGAAAACTGTCTGGGTCTAAGACTTTCTTTCTTTCCCATAGCAACCAATCAGAGCCCATAGCAACCAATTAGAGCTCCCCTTTAATTTCATATAGTGCTCTGAAAAAATGAAAGGGGAACGTAGTTATCACGCTTTCAGCAAAAAAAGTCTTTTTAACTTTTTATTTTGACATTTTCTTTACATTTATCATCTCTTTCAACCTCATAATTAGAGTAAGAAAGACAACCTGTGATTCCATATAATAGTGCATTCGCATGCCCTTAATCCATGTTACTGATCTTCACTCCCGACTCTCTTGATATGTGTTTTAACAAGTGAAATGCAGCTCAATTGGGTTGAGATCAGGTGACTGACTTGGCAATTCACGGATATTCCACTTCTTTGCTTCAGTATACTCCTGCGTTGCTTTGGCTTTATGTGTTGAGTCATTGTCCATCTGTATGATGAAATGCTCACCCATCAGAGTGGCTGCATTTGGCTGGATTTGAGCACACAGTATGTCTCTGAATACCTCAGAATTAATCCAGCTGCTTCTGTCCTGTGTCACATCATCAATAAACCCTAGTGACCCAGTGCCACTGGCAGCCATGCATTCCCAAGCCATCACCTCCTCCGCCGTGTTTTACAGATGATGTGGTATGTTTTGAATCATGAGCTGTTCCAGCATTCACCATACTTTTTTCTTTACATCATTCTGTTAGAGGTTGATCTTGGTTTCATCTGTCCCAAGAATATTCTTCCACAACTGTGCTGGCTTTTTTAGATGTTTTTAGCAAAGTCCAATCTAAGCCTTTTTATTCTTGAGACTTATGAGTGGCTCGCACTGTGCAGTGAACCCTCTGTTTTTACTTTCATGCAGTCTTCTCTTTATGGTAGATTTGTATATTGATATGCCTACATCCTGGAGAGTGTTGTCCACTTGGTTGGATGTTGTGAAGGGTTTCTCTTCACCATGGACATTATTCTGCGATCATCTACTACTGTTGTCTTCTGTGGGCGTTCAGGTCTTTTTGCATTGATGAGTTCACCAGTGCTTTCTTTCTTTCTAAGGATGTACAAAGCTGTAAATTTTTCCACTACTAATGTTGTAGTAATTTCTTGGATGGGTTTTTCTGTTTTCGTAGCTTGATGACTTGTTTCACCAGCATGGAGAGCCCTTTTGACACTGTTTTCTTCACAGCAAAGTCTTCCAAATGCAAGCACCACACCTCAAATCAACTACAGACCTTTTCTTTGCTTAAGGCTATGTTCACACGATGTACTGCGGCGTGTATAGTACGTGCCGCAGTACATCATGTCTTTCGGAAGTTCGCGCTGATATGCGCGTACACCCGCAGCACGGGGGGAGGGAGGCGGCAGCTCGCCAGCCCCATTGACATTATTACTTGCGGCGCATAATCGCCGCAAATAACTGACATGTCCCTTATCTCCCCGCGCGTACAAAACGATCGTATTAGACTTGATTAGATTTTACCATGATGTTACATACAGAAGCAGTGTGTTTCAGGTGTGCTTTAAAAAATACATCCACAGGTGTGTCTCTAATTAACTTAGATGTTGCCAATAAACCAGAAGCTTCCAAAGACATAACATCATCATATGGGCTGTCCCAAATTGTTCAAAGGCAGAGTAATCCTAGGTTATGTAAACTTCTGACTTTGCAGAAATTAATAAAAATGCCTTAAAAACTTTTCTCTCTCTCTCATTATTCTGGCATTTGGCAAATATAAATAATTTTGGTTCCTAATTGACCTAAAACAGGGAAGGTTTATTCTGATTTCATGTCAGATAGTGAGAAAAACCTGCAGATGTGTCTTTTTATACAGTGTATGGAAACCTCTGGTTTCAACTGTATAGAACAACTGTATGCTTGTTGCCATTTGATGTTTCCTGAAGAGAATCGATCATATCAATCCTGACGAAGCTCAATACTTCTCCAGGCACTGGTATACTGTTGAGTGGTGGGGCTTCCGTGCTGATTTTGGGATTCATGACAAAACATTTTTGGCAGACTTTGCCAAGTTGGTGAAGGTCGTTTTTCATTCCCTTCCAGTGATACCAATCAGAGGTTTTGGTTAACGTTTTATCTCTGCCAAAATGGCCACCAGAAATTGGGTTGTCATGACAGGCCTTCAGGATATGTGGCAGTCGACCCAATGGTAAAAAATCCCTCCAACTGCTTGATATAGCTTAGCTGTTTTAGTGAACTTGGACTTGGCATTTATACGTTTCTCTGGAGGTGGATTGTAGATCCACTTTTGTTGTGTTACAGGGTTGGTTAATCCTTGGGGTATACTCTGGCCTGTGCCAAACGTTTCCCGGGCTTAAAGGGGATGTATCGCTTCATCAGTTCGGCTGTTTTCTTGAAGCTTGATTCTCTCATTTCCTGAAATCCAGGGGTGTTTCTTTCCCTCCCAGCTGGGTGTTTCTTAACTGAAGAGGGATAACATCATCCCCCCCTTCACTGTTCATGCTCGCTCCTGAGTCAGTGTGTTCTCCACCCCCTCTCTGAGTCCACATGTCACTGTAATCTCCCTATGCAGTCTTATTTTGTAAGAGCTGTTTACATACCACATGCCTGCATTCAGTCTAGACAGCCTTCTATGAACTCAAAGCACTGATCTCTTCTCTCACAGCTGGAGGTTTGTTACAGTTGAATCCATTCTTCTATGAATTCATGCTGAGCAGCACAGATCATCTGTGCAGGAGCATTTAGGCACCGAGGCACAATTCTGCTGTTTTCTGATTGTAGAAACAGCTGCAGTGTCTTCTGGCTGTGCAAAGTGAAATGCTTATTCTGAGTGAGAGAGGCAGGAATCCACGCTCCCCTGAAATGACCGGGGGCCGGACAGAATGTAAATTAGTAGAGCCGTCAGCCAATGAAATGAAAGGAGGAGGGATCCGACCGGCACTGGGGAACAGCGTTTACAGAAACAGAAGATAAGGAAGACTGTGAAAACAAGACCGCTTTGCTAATGACATCCAATTGCAAAGTTGCTTGTTTTCACTGTCCCCTTATTCTGAAGACCATTTAATGAAATGATACAACCCCTTTAATCTGGGAAAATGTTTGACCTGAATTCTCAAGGAAATCCAAGGCTCTTCCCTATAAACCTCCTTTACAAGAATCAGGAGATGAAGCTTACAGATAACAGTTGGAGCATTCATGTTCTTTATTAACTTTCAGTATATTTCCATAAAACCAATCCACCTTCTGTCAAACACTACAATAATTTATCCCTGGATCTCTTAAAGGATTTTTCCCATCAGGTTGTTTCACAGAAACAGCTCTTCACAGCCAGCTTCAGGCACCCACTTCCTATTTAGGCTGTGGAGGGTTCTACAGCTTCAGAGTCTGACTTCCTTTTTAGGCTGTGGATGGTTCTTCAGCTTCAGGCACCCACTTCCTATTTAGGCTGTGGACGGTTCTACAGCTTCAGGCACCCACTTCCTATTTAGGCTGTGGACGGTTCTATAGCTTCAGCCTCCCCTTCTTGTTCATTCTGTGGACAGTTCTCTAGCTTCAGGCCCTCACTTTCTGGCTAGGCTGTGGGTGGTTTAACAGCAATGACTGACATTCCAGCTCTGCTATTCCTAGCTGAGCCTGTTAGAGAGACATTGGTGATGGAGGGGTTTTAACAGGACAGAAGGTTCTTAATTGTTAGATTGTGTCAGTAAGAAAAATAAACAAGCTCTTGAACTGCTGATAAGACACAGAAGGAAGTGACATCACCATCCCAACCATGGCTAGAGCAGAGAGGGGTGGTCAGTAACCTAAGAAAACTGGTATAAACAAGCAGGAGAAAAGAACTGCTCTAAAGCTTAAAATGAAGCAAAATCAGAATAGCAATGTATTTGGTAATAATCTTTATTTACCCTTTCCTATATATTTAAAGCTAACCAATGTGATTGGATTACCGTTAAAATTCCCACTGCACAGGGTGTGATTGGGTCTGGCATCTCATCTCTGTCAGCTCCTATTACTAGCTGTGCCTGGTACCGGGACATTACTAACGAAGCGGTTGTGAAAATTATGACACTGTCCAAGCAGGATGTCTGGCTGTATATGTGAGCTAGCGGAGCTGTATTTGTCATGAGGAAGCTTCTAATAAGAGGGAAAAACTTGCATTCTGCCAAGACACACTGTTAGCAGCTGAGGGACTCTATCTTTGATCCTGACAGGATAGCACTAGGCTTCTCTCTGCGCAGTAACTAAGGTGTTAAACTTTCTGTAAGATAAAGTGAAAAAGATACATTTAGAAAATTGTAAGGGGTTGTAAGAACAGATAATGTCTTGTGTTACTTGTGGGAAAGGTGTAACCTGGAGCTGGAGGCAGTTTTGCCAGGTTTGGTGACAGGTTGCCATGGGATACCGCTGGGGGAGGTAGTCCAGTCATGGCAGTTAATAGCACAGGCAGGCAGTTTTGGGCCTGTGCATAGTGACAGTGGGATGGAGAGACAATCAGCAAGCTCTGGGGGGAGGAGCTGTACTGGAGGAGAAGAGGGGCTATGAGTGAGCCCGGGGGACGCTGCTGCAGCAGAGGTCAGTGTTCAGTCCATGAGAGTCTGTGAGAGACAGAGAGAGAATCGTGGCCCTCAGTCAAGGAGAGTTGTCGAGAGGGGAGAGCTGTCATTTGGAGTAGGCCAGAAGCCATGTTCATATAAATAGTTCAAATTGTAGCAGAAAACTGGGAGAAGCCCGAGAAGAGATCCCCACTTCCAGGGTGAGCAGTTAGTCCGGGAAGAAGCACCGAACCGGGAAGCAGCGAGGAAGGTCAGCCAGAGGCCTGAGGCAAGTAGTAGAAAACTGCTGGAAGCGCAGGTAGCACATAGAGGCAAGTTAGGACAACCCCTCATGAGCGTGTGGTTGCTGACGCTGCTGGGTGTCAAGATACAGTACTGCTGAGTGGATTGAAGGTATCTGCAGAAAAGCCAGGAGTAAAAGCTTCGTTATCCCCAGAACAATTGTGTGGCTCAAGTTATTACCGCTGGTGCACAACAGGTCCAACACCACACCTCTCCCCGCAATAAAACAAGACCTTTCGGAGGTGGTTGCACAGTCAACTGGTGTCGCTAAAACCCCCCTTTGTTAAAAAAATGACAAGGAAGCTCCTATAAGACCCAGCAGGGAGTGAGGTTACCATCCGGGCCAGGGCTGCTAGAGCAGGGAGAGGTGGTTGGTAACCTAGTGAAGCTTGTGTACACAAGCAGTAGATAAGAACTGCTCTAACTCTGAAAGGAAGCAAAATCAGAACAGCAATGTATGTGGTAATAGTCTGTATGCAACAATCATATCTGAAAGACATTCAAATTCCAGAAATAAAAATATCACATACATTATCTTGTCACCATACAAGTAAGACACCACTAGCTTCTTTCTTCTAAATATAACATACTTAAATATCCTCCTCCCCCTTTCAGAGCAGAGGTGTCAAACTGCGGCCCTCCTGCTATTGGGAAACTACAACTCCCATCATGCCCACTGTTATAGATTATACAAATGCATAATGGGAGTTGTAGTTTCCCAACAGCTGGAGGGCCGCAGTTTGACACCCGTGAGGTATTGGCTTCTTTTCTCCACAATAAGCCTCATTACTTCATACTGGAAAATAATTTCTGAAGACAGATTCATCAATCCCATCCCAATTGGCAGTCCTACTTCACCACCCACTCAGGAGGTTAATGCAATTCGATCACTTAACAGAATCTGAGATGGAAACTCTTAGGTGTCCAAACAGCAAGATATTTTTCATGGCTCCACGTTTAATATTTAGACCTTTCCAGATGTATTATGTTATTAAGTCTATTCACAAATTCACAGTTGTTGGGGATCTGGTTTTATCCAGTAAAAAGACAAAAGCTTCCATGCTTAAATAGAAATCTATCTCCAAAAGCCCTAGGACACAGACTTTGGGATTTGGGGGAATTTGAATATGATGTACTTTTTGCATGGTATGTAACATGCCATTCCAAAAGGTTCCTATTTTATTACACTCCCATAACATATGTATTGTGTGAGCATCTGGAATTCCACATTTTGGCAATTTGAGTTTGGCCAAGTACCAATTTTAACCCCTTAATGCACCATGCCGTTCCTATACATAATGATGCATGGCCTGTTAACCCACCATGACATACAGGCAGGGTCGGACTGGCCCACAGGGGAACAGGGGAAACCCCCGGTGGGCCTCTGAGCATGGTAGACCTGGAGTTGTTCTTTAACTGCATATTCATCCTCATGAAAGGCATAAAAGCACAGAAAGAGAGAAAAAAAAAGTAAGAGGCAGAGTATAGGAGACATGTACAGTCATTTACAGTAGTTGTAGGGTGCCCCTTTAATCAACTCCATCCAGAAACAACTCAACTGGTGAGCTACTAGAGTCAGATAATCTCCAAAAAATTGGGAATCTCGCAAGAGAACAAAGAGTGACTTTTGATCACTATATTTACTATTTTGCCATAGGCAAACTTAAACTCTATCAGTTCTCTATCTATTAAACACTAAAACGTAACTATTATTATATCTAACTCTTAACCTCTATACACACTATTTAAAAACCAGATCTCTATCCTCATCATTTAACCCTTTTTGCTTCTGAAAGAGGGAATAACTCCCTTTCTATCATCAAGTCTGGTGGAACCTCACCTATTAACAGGAGAGCCTTATATCTATAGCAAAGTACTAGCTTCAGTAAGGGATCCCAAGCCAACTACTTGGGCAGTCGTCCCTAATCTCATAGACACAGAACAAATAAGGCCCCCTTGTGACACCGTCTGCAGCAGGTGACACTTGTAGACAGAGGTGAGAGATCACAATTTAAAACGTCATGCCTGACCTCGCCGACATGTTTCGCCAGCTAACCTGGCTTTATCAAGGCTTAGAGGTCCGATCACATGTGGTCTGAGCTCACTTCCTTTTATATCATGTTAGGTAAACACCCCGTTCAGGTGCTCACCAATTAGCCATCAGAGAATCCACATAAAGCCCACTCCCCCTTCCGCGCGTGCACACTCATAACATGTCCTGCTAAAGCTGCCACCATGCTCTCATGAGCCAACAACCTTCAGTCAAATTCGCCATCTCCATAACAGGCTTGCGCCCCATCTTACCATACTGCCCATGCCAATGCACTGCACCAACAAACACCTCAGCCCTGACTGTGATGGGCTTCCATCTCACTTCTCTCATATTATTGCAACTGCGTGCCTCACCTAGAATGAACTAAGCAGACTAGGTATCACATTACACAGCACACTGCCATCTTTATCAATTCCCATAAGCCCCTTCTCTTCAATATCTAATATGCATATTCATTGGGAATATAAACTCCACTGTACAATAGACCACTGTCATATTATCTTCCCATAAAGCTCTTCTCCTATGTATGTAATATGCATATTCATTCCAATAGAGCTGCAGGCCCCATTAAATACATGTTCCACTGCATTGTATAGTATTGTCTCAAGACTATATTCATAAACTACTTCTCTTTCACATGTAATATTCATACTCATTTTAATAATACTGTAGGCTCTATAGCTACTAGAGTCAGCTCACCTGTGGGCCATAAGAACCTCAGTATGATACTGCATACAGGAACGTCATGGCGATTGTGCACAAACGCTGTGGGAGCCTGGCAGTGATTGACAGCAGTGCTCCTGCAGTTGCGTTCCAGAGCAGAGATATCTCTGTTTCAGGCAGTTTAACCCGTTAGCTGCTGCTGTCAATAGTGATCGCAGGGATAAGGAGTTTAACGAAGGGTGGGAGCTCCCTTTGTCCTCCATCGGAAACCCTGCAATGCGATCATGAGATTCTGAATGTTGTCATGACAACCGGGGGGCACACAATGGCCTCTGGGTTGTCTATGATGTAGTCCTGTCAGGCCCGCCCAAAGTCATTTATGGTGGTATCTAACATACAGGCCCTTCAAAGCCATGTCAGAACTGGACTGGTCCCTAAAAAACTCTCTATTGCAAATTTCTTGAAAATTAAAAAATTTGCTACTAAATTTAAGAACCCCTTAATGTGGTAAAAAAAAGGATGCTTAAAAAATGATGACGACATAAAGTAGACTAATGGTAAATATTCATTATTTTCTATTTTGTTTGGTATAACTATGTGTCTTAAATCTTTAAACTTTGAAAATGGCAAATTTTCCTAATTTTCACAATATATTGATAATTTCCACAAATAAGCAAGGACTGTATCGACCAATATTAACTGCTTAATGAGAAAACACTGAAAATGGTGAAAGCATTCAAAAGTTATTCCCAGTAAAGTGACACATGTCACATTTTAAAAAAAGGGCTTGGTTCTTAAAAGGGTTTTGCCACAATCTCATCTCATACCTCCTGCATCCAGCTCTGTCTGCTCAGAAAGCGGAGTGTGTGTTTTGTTTGAATTGCAGATCATGTGACCCAGCAGGACGACATCACCAGGGCTTTCCTCTTTGTAGTCAATGAAAGGTCTGTTTATTTACAGAGGTACAAGTAGCTACACTGTAGCTTAGAGGTAATGCTTTTTACCTCCCGACACAAGGGGTCTAGGTTCAAATCCCTGCAGGAACCAAACCTGTGGATTTTATTTCTCTTTATCAATGCACAAACCTCAGTCAGGTTTCTTTTTTAATTTATTTGCACTGTTTGACTAATTACTAAGGAGTACAGAGGACAGGAGTAGAATGACTGCACCTGGGGCTTGAACACTCAGTAGCTGCCTGAGGGGAGAGGTGATGTCTGAGCATGTGCGACCAGGACTGAGGAGCTCTCAGCCCAGGTCGTATCCCCTGGAGAACAGCTGTGAACAATGGCTCAATAAAAGGGCAGCTAAAACAAAAACGGTCCAGAATTTTAAATAACAATGAATGGTGAAAATGTTTATTATTTAATTTGCAAGCTTCCCACATCAATTTTACTTCGTGGCAAAACCCCTTTAAGTCCAAAACAGGCTTAGACCTTAAAGGGTTAAAGAGAAGGGTGGGGTATTTATAAACTCTGTGAACTAGGAGTAATTGCGATAAACTTTAAGCCTCACAAGGGGAGAGGATAGGCGTGAGCTCCAAAAAATTATTTCCATTGTTCATCCAGATAAAGCCCACATCTGTTCTCCACTTAGGAACCACCTGCAGTGAAAATGTCTACAAATGTAAAGACGACACTTTTTATAAGATAAATGAGTGCTTTGGAAGAACAGGCGTTACATACCGTCTCTAGCATATGATTCCTCTGTACCTTTATTTCACCCATTTTTTCAGTTCTCCATAGGCATGCCTCAATTGAAAATATTGGTAAAAACCACTCTGGCCGGGATGCTTGAAAAATGTCCAAGTGGAAAGTGTCTTAGGCAGCGCTGCGCCAAAGTTGAGTTCATGCTTGAAAGTGTCTCATGGCCCTTTATAAAGGTGTCACATGTAAGAAAAACTGCCCGTGCGACAATAAAGTGTTTTAGCCTCGTCACTTTGAAAATGGCATAAATAACTCATGAACGGTGACACTTTTTGGCATCAGAGTTACATAAATTTGTCTTATTGTACGATTTGGCATAGACAGCCACCTGGAGAATGGCGCAGACAGAAGTGGCGGCACATCATAGTTGGTCCTGCGGTAGCTGTGAACCATATGTTCTCGCTATCCACCTCACCTATCAATATTTTTGTTTGGATGTAAGGTAAGGTTACCTCTTTACATTGTATGTTCTTGCAATATTTATTCATGTTAAAGTAGATGGATGAATGTTTATAATCCTCTCTCCAAGATTATTATCTTTACCCACATATCAACGTCCCCTGTTGAAATGTTGTGGGTGTAGAAACATGTTGGGACATCTAGTCATTTAGAAGGGAGGTGAGAGTATCTGTTTTCCTTTCTTTATGGGACATTCATTCATTTATTAAGGACATAAGAACATCTGCTTTTCTCATTCTTCTATATAACCTTTTCTGTATATATTAAGGCGGTATGTCTTTTGGCCTATATTCACTAAGATAGGGCCACGTAGAGGATTGTGGTTCTTTGGGACAGGATCCTGCTGGAACCGTCCTTTTCGGGACAATAGTTCCGTTTAGATAGGTAGATAGGGATTGCTTAGGGATAGTGTTTATTAGATATAACTATCACTACACCTGTCTCATTTGTATTTGAGCACTTTTTCACGTATATAGTTTATTGTGTAACTATGGTGTGTATTTAGGGTTTGTTTTTAATCCTTCTCAATAAAAGTTATATTGTATTGGTTTTCCCTTCCAGTACTTAGTTGATAATTATCGTACGATTTGGCATAGACAGCCCCCTGGAGAATGGCGCAGACAGAAGTGTCGGTCTTGTTGGACAGACTCATTCTTTATGGCACAAATACTTTAGGAATGTGTCGGATATGGTGCACGTCATTATTTCGGCCTTTACCAACGCCAGAAAACTGGGACAGCAACTTTCAAGCATCTGTCCCACTCTCTGCAAGTTCAAATTCATGCATCAAGTGATTTAAATTCCAAATGCTGTGTAACTTGCTCTACAGTACTCGTGCCCATATGTCACCTTTCCCCAAATTCCTGAAGTTTGCAAAACTTAGTCAATCTAGGATTAGACCAAATAGGACTATACATTGTGCATTGCGTGATATTCGGTAAGCCTTTCCCCATATTCCACACCTTGTACATCAAGGCCAGTAAAGGAAGCCCAGCCAGGTTTCTTTGTGTGGAACTCATCTCCAGCTTTTGCTGTCCTCAGCAAGGTTAGCATCACCTATGCGACAGGTTCCCCTTAAATCCAACTATTTATTGGGATTGCCTTATTATACTGGCCAGAGGTTCTATTGCTAGTGCAAACAAAAGTGGGGACAGCGGTCAACCCTGCCTTATTCTGGCTGAAGATTCTTTATACAATAATTTAACATATGTTATTAGTAGGGCCAAAACCCATTTTCTCTTGTATTGCCCACACATAGTCCCATTTGATACTAGTGAAGGCGGTAGCTGCATGTAAGGATAGAAAAGCTCTTCCATATGCAGATGAATATTCAAAAATGGTCCACAAGGGTTCATTGTGAGAATACCCCTTTAACATTCAGAATTTACTTTACCTGGGCAAGGCAGAGGTAGAGACACAGGAACCTAATGAAGGCCGCCTCAGCTGCCATCTTTCTGCCGGTGTTACACCTGCCAAAGGGGCGTGTAATTGCACACTTGTCTGCTTCACAAAATATTGGAATAAAAATTTATCAAAAAGTCACTCAGGTCGGTAGACAGAAAGTAAAAAAATAATTGGTCTCAGAAATTGTATCCTACTGTTCCTCAGGCTAAATATAACATGTCATTTATACCGCAGCTCCAAATAAAGAATGCACAATGTGTTGTTTTTTTCCCATTTCACCTGAACGGGGCCTGGTGAAAGGTGCTGTGCGTCGGGTCAGGGCCAGTGATTAAATTTTTCAGGAATGAAAGGGACATTTGCCATATTTATCAGGGCACCAAAATGCCTTGTCCCTGCCCTGGCTCCAAACATAGTGTCAGGACCAAGCATCGACTCAGAGACAACAGTAGTATTTCTGACAAAACAGTTACAGGTAAGTGGTTTAGGGAGAAAGACACGAATGTTTTGGGGTATTTGGAAAGATATTGGGATTCGAAGGTTCAAGGATAATAGATTAATCTTTTCAAAACCAGGGAAACCCGGAGCCAGTTTGTAGCAGGGAGCTGCTACATAGTAACATAGTTTGTAAGGCCGAAAAAAGACAGACACCATCCATTTCACCAATTTCTCATTTTTGATCCAGGGAAACCAAACCCCCCTGGTTGGGGTGCCCCCTTGGGACCCGGGGCCACCCTGGCCCCCCCCCTGGGGCCCCCGGGCGGGGGCCCCGTGGGCCCGGAAGGGGGGGGCCCCCCTCTGGGGCCCCCGCCTCCCCCGTTTTTCCCCCCCCCGGGCCCCCGGCCCGGGGCCTTTTAATTCCCGCAATCTTTTGGGGGGAAAAGGGCCCCCCGCCCCAAAAGGAAGGGGCCCCCCCCCCTTTTTAAAATTTTTCCCCCCCCAAAACCCTCCTTTTAAAAATTTTTTTTGGGGCCTTTTTCCCTTTCCCTTTATTTGCCCCTTTAAAAGGTACCCGCCCCCGGGATTTTAAAATAAAAACCCTCCCCCCCAACCCTTCCGTTCTCACCAAAAACCCCCTTTTTTTTGTGCCCCAAAAACCTTTGGACACCTTTCCCCCCCCGGGCCCCCAAGAATCCCCAGGGGTAAAACCATCCCCCCCCCAAAGGTTTTTGTTTGGCCCCCTGGGGGGGGATTAAAATTCCTTTGGGGGCAAAAAAAACCCTTTGGCCACAAAACAGTTACAGGTAAGTGGTTTAGGGAGAAAGACACGGAAGTTTTGGGATATTTGCAAAGATATTGGGATTCGAAGGTTCTAGGATAATAGATTAATCTGTGTCAGAAACCAGGAACTCAGGAGCCAGTTTGTAGCAGGGAGCTGTTACATAGTAACATAGTTTGTAAGGCCGAAAAAAGACAGACACCATCCATTTCACCAGATCCATCTAAACTTGTTTAAATATTAATTAAAGATCCATGACTTGAAACCAAACCCCCCATAGAGAAGCCAATTGTCCTCATTTTAGGGAAAAATTCCTTCCCGAGTCCAACCTAGAAATCAGAATAAATTTCTGATCCGACCCTTTTCCAGAATCCTGGTCACTATAACTTGTTATATTATTACATCTAGAAATGTATCCAGACCCTTCTCCAGAATCCTGGTCACTATAACTTGTTATATTATTACATCTAGAAATGTATCCAACCCTTTTTGAACTCTGTTAGTGAATTCACCATGACAATTTCCTCTGGCAGAGAGTTCCACAGTCTCACTGCTCTAACAGTAAAGAATCCCTTTCTATATTTATATAGAAACTTTCTTTCCTCAAGACGTAGAGGATACGGTCCTGGGTATAAATAGATCTTGGGCGATTTCTCTATATTGACCTTTAATATATGTATCATGTCCCTTCGAAGCCATCTTTAAACTAAATAACCCTAATCTTGCTAATCTTTCTGGGTATTGCAGTCCACCCAGTTCTTTTGTTATTTTTGTTGCCCACCTTTGTACCTGTTCAAGCTCTACAATGTCTTTCCTGTGAACTGGTGCCCAAAACTGTCCACAATATTCAATGTGTGGACTGACCAGTGACTTGTATAGTGGGAGAATAATGTTCTCATCATGTGCATCTATGACCATTTTAATACACTCCATGATCCTATTTGCCTTGGCCTGACACTGGCTGCTACAGTTAAGTTTACTGTCCACCAGGATTCCCAAACCCTTCTCCAGTCACTTTTCCCAGCATTTTTCTATTTAACAAGTAATCATGGAATGGATTTTTCCTCCCCATGTGCATAACTTTGCATTTATCTGTGTTAAACCTCATCTGCCTCTTTTCTGCCCAGGACTCCAACTTATCCAAATCCCTTTGTAATAACACATTATTCTCTTTTGTGTTGATTACTTTACAGAGCTTAGTGTCATCTGCAAAGATTAATATTCTACTGTGCAATCCTTGTGTAAGGTCATTAATGAAAATATTACAGAGAACAGGGCCCAATACTAACCCCTGTAAGTATGTACCATTAATCACCAACCTTTGTTTTCTATCATTGAGCCAGTAGCTTACCCACTTGCACACATTTTCCCCCAGTCCAAGCATTCTCATTTTACTTACCAACCTTTTATGTGGCACAGTATCAAATGCTTTAGAGAAATCTAGATATATAACATCCAATGCCTCACCCTGATCCAGTCTAGAACTAACTTCCTCACAGAAGATTGGTTTGACATGACCGATACTTCATACACCCATGCTGGGATGGGTTATACATTTACTGTAGTATCAGATACTCCAGTAGAGCATCTCTTAGAAAACTTTCAAAAATTTTACCTACAACAGAGGTAAACTTACCAGCCTGTAGTTTCCAGGATCACTGTTTGACCTTTTTTGAATATTGGCACCACATTTGCTATGTGCCAGTCCTTTGGGACATACAGATATAACAGATTGTTATTCAGATATGTTTGTAGAACAGTCAGTCTTTGTCTTCAGACAAAAACCAATTGTCCTGTCAAGAGGAAGCAAAATGCTGTCGTTAGTTCCTTAGAACTCGGTTGACACTCTGTACCGGTCGGTTGAGTTGTGGGTAATAGGCCAAATTAAATTCCTGCCTGACCTTTAAGTGTACTTTCACACGGACTTTTTGGTGTGTTTGTGGATGTGTTGTTTTTGTACAGAAAGACACAGCAATGAATGCTGTACAGTTATGCACAAAAGACGCACCCAAAAACACATCAAAAAGCACTCCGTGTGAAAGCACCCTAACCGTGCACACTGATGTGAATTACATTTTTCTTGTCAGAAGTAATGTCACAGTTAGAAGATGTACAGGAGAAACGAGGAGGCCAAATGGACAGTGGAACACCTTGATACCATCACCTGGGTAACTATACAATTAGAGGAATTTAGTGAGTTATAAAGTCCACAAAGTCCACAGAGAGCCAGCAACTGTCAGAGGGCTCAACAAACCGGCAGGCCCCTGTTTTATGTTCTTATTTTGTGCACAGACAAGTCTTTAACATCACAGGACAGGGAGGGTTACCAGCTAAGGTGAGACATGAGAACAAATGACTTATATTCAACCTTGCTTCTGTGTAGTGAAAAAAGGGTCATAAGATCATGACAAAGTGTCCACCTTTAAAGGGATTTTACCACAAGGTAAAATCCCCTCTACTAGTTGCTTGCAGCTAGCTGTTAGCTGTCTATGCATGTGAATGAGGAGTGCGGCGCTTGCAGCCATCCTCTTCATTGAACTTCTATGGGTAACCCCAAATTTAGCCGAGTGAGTGTGCTTGGCTATGTTCAGAACTACCGTAGAGGTGAATGGAGAGGATAGCCTCAAGCGTTGCCCTCCTCAATTTTCATGCACAGACAGCTTGCAGCTAGCGAGCAGCAAGTGCAGGGGATTTTGCCTGGTGGTAAAACCCCTTTAAAGGAAAAGAGAAGAAAAAAAAAATCTGTATTTCATTGTGATGTTTTCTGTATTAATATGTGATTTCCATGTGCTATTTGTAGTCTCTCTTACCTGTGGCTGAGCAGCTGCATTTCCTGCTTGAAAGCTGTTTTCCTTTACCTGTAAAATTTAAAGCCCCAGGATCTTTGTTTTGCTGTGCTTTGTATTCTCTCCAAAGAAATTGCTGACCAAAAATACAAAATATCAGGGTACCAGTAAAATCACAGAAAAAAATATCCCTAATACAACTTATACTTTATTTCAAACATTAAAAATAGCTCCTTTAAGATAGCCAGAAACGTATGCTCCCGAAATATACCAAAAAGATAAATACCTGTCTTGGGACAAAATACACAAGGGGGACCAATGAATGTTTACGCAAGGTACTGTTGTAATCACGCATAGCACAATCAGAGACTGAAGGATACTCCTAGTGAAGCCTGTAATCCTCACCCTACAAAATCCCTATCAAATTGTGGGGTCATCGCCCCGACAAGGACTGCCCCACTCAAGATGACTGTCTCTTAAGGCCTATAATCCTCACCCTATAAAATATCCATACCTGTTCCTTATCAAACTGTGGCCACTCCACTCGTCATGGCCTGGACATCATGGGTGCCCCTGATTGTGGGATATCACATTATTAGTGTGTTTTTTGAGCCATTAGGAGCCATTGTTCCCTCTGATGAACCCAACTTATATGTGGGGGAAACGAGTAAGGAAGTGCTGCCTTTATGCCTTTCTTATTTATTTGTTATATAGGGGATTATTATCCTTTTTCTTCCTGTCTGGTTATTTGCCTGGTGACCTATAGACTTTATTCAGTAAGGGTGATACCAGAGGCCTTAAGGGACAATCATCTTGAGTGGGGCTGACCTTGTCGGGGCGATGACCCCACAATTTGATAGGGATTTGTCGGGTGAGAAATATAGGCTTCACTAGGGTTACTCGTCATCTTCTGATTGTCCTATGTGTGATGACAACAGTACCGTGAGTAAACATTCATTGTTCCCCCTTGTGTATTTTGTATTTTGTCCCAAGACAGGTATTTATCTTTTTGGTGTATTTCGTAAAGGGGCTATTTTTAACGTTTGAAATAAAGTATACGTTGTCTTGGGGATATTTTTTCTGTGACTTTTTTTTGCGCTTTGTATACCTTTTCCCCTCCCAATCTCAGTCTCAATGTATGCCCCGGACTGGGATACTTGGGGCCCATGTATGTAGTTGATTCTTGGCATCCATCACTGTAGTTGATTTTTTGGGGCCCATTCTACAGCTACTGCACATTTCTCACATGCCACTTGCTTTCTGACTCTTCCTCTGCTTTCCCCTGGAAAGCAGCCCTAGGCCTGTCAAGCCTATAGGCCCATCGGGAGTTTGCTCTATTCCCCTAGTCTGAGCTTGCCCCTGCTACCTTCCATATTTTAAAAACTGTAGGATACAGGAACAAGGAAATGTGGCATCACTTATTGCCTTGAAATAAAGTCACAGCCCTCTGGACATCTGATCTTCTGGGCTTCACACAGAGTTTTTTCCTGTGTGAGACATAGAGAACTGCTGAGCCCCTTGTCATCAAACAGCTGATGTAGAACTGCAGGAAGCCCACAGATATATTTTTGAAAGTATATTACAAACTTTCCGACACAGAGGAGAGGCTCGTACTCCAGTCACTTACAACGAAGCACGAGCCTCTTCTCTGTTTCAGGATGAGAACGGATCATCAGTGCTGGGAGCTTCAGCTCGTCCGCCGTAATTGCGGACGAAATCCGTCCCGCAATTACGGCTTGAATAAGCCGTGTGAACCAGGCCAAAAGATATGTAATTTTTTTACCAGACAACCCCTTTAACATTTATTTAAAATAAAACCGAATAGTAGTAATCACTCATGAATCCAGATTTGTAGTTTTACAGAAGCCCTTTAGATTTCATGGAAGCTTGGAGTGTCAGTGAGGCTGGGACTTGTAGTGCCACAGTAGCTCACAACAATGCGAGTGTGGGTTTACATGACCCTACAGAGACCTCTGAGTACAGCTGTGACTTGCAGCACAATAAGAGCCTTTAGCTTGGCACCTCCAGCCCCACCCCAGTCTTGCTGGGAATCATCTTGCTGGAAATCAAGCCCACAGATTTCATTCAAGATTGCAGTGTGTGTGAGGGTGGGACCTGTGGTTCCACAGCAGCTTAAAGCAATGCCACTGACAGGGCCGTTCCTAGGCTAAATTTCACTCGGGGCGAGGTGAAGAAATTTCGCCCCCCCCCCCCTCCCGTAACATATGGCGCCACAGTGCATCACCATAAACCAAAGCCAAAATATACAAAAAGTTTTACCACAATCTGCTACGTATAAAACTACTAAATAATAGTCATACAGTTACCAAATAACACCGCTACACAAAACCAGAATCCCAAGACCACTAAGACCACATATCACCAACACACAGTGACCAAATAATACCACTACACCATGACCACATATCACCAGCACATAGTAACCGAATAATAAAACCACACCATTACCACATATCACCAGCATATAGTGACTAAATAATACAAACTGACCATTACTGAGTATAAACCATTATACTACAACTAATATTACCCCCATACAGTGACCATACAATGATGGATACCAGCTGTACACAGGCTCTGCAGACAATAAATGATAACAGTAAAGTTATATCTAGTGACTCACAGAGACGTCTCTGAGGAGTTGGTCTTTTTCCTTCTTCTCTTTCCTTTGTAAACGGATCCCCCTGCACCCTCGCCCCGGGTCGCAGGCGCATCCGGCCCCACTCCGAGCGGCGCCCCCGTCCCCACCTCGGGTCCGGGTCCGCTCATCCCGCGGGCCCGGGGTCCCCAGTAACTTACCCGGCCTCGCTCCTCCCCGTCCTCTGGGTCTCTCGGCGTGCGGGGCGCCGCCCCTTAGGGAGCCTGCGCCCCGGGCATTTCGGGAGATTAAAAGGGACAGTGCGCCGGAAAATTGGCCATTGCCGGCACTGCTCCTTTTTTTAGCCCAGCCTTTTCCCCAGTGGCTTTCCCGGGATTTTAGTGCACATGCCTATTGGGAAAGCGTTCCAGAAAGCTTGTCCTTGCCTACCGTGTACCAGACCCTTTTGCTTACGTTTACCGACCACGATCCTTGCGCCTGCCCTGACCTTCTGCCTGTCTACGTTCACGAATCACAGCCCCTGCCCTGACCTTCTTGCCTGTCCCCGACTACGACCTCCCTGCCGTTCCTGTACCTCGTAACCCTTGGCCCCACCGGGCAGGCAAGCCCCGCCAGTGGTATGACCTGGTGGACTCCCGCCGCAGCAAGTCCCATCCCGCTTTGCGGCGGGCTCTGGGAATACCGGGACCCACTTAGACTCCACTCCCGGGTGTGGGCTTACGCCATCCGCCTGTGGGGTCCAGGGGATCCACCCAAGACGTAACAAGACATCTGTCCCCAGATGCCATGACACTACTCCTGACTCTTCACGTAAAATTTACAAAACAAATATCTTAAGACTCCTCAATTTATCAGCACTTCTCTACCCAAATTTCCCATCTCTATACAAACTCCCCATCTATAGCACCTCATTGGTAGCCATGTAATATGCCCCCGTAGCCAGGTTGTAGCCCCTGTAGCCAGTTGATGCCCCCCTTAACCAGTGATGCCCCTGTAGCCATAGATGTCCCTGTACCAGTGGGTGCCCCTTGTAGCCATGATGCCCCCGTAGCCAGTGATGCCCCCCTGTAGCCAGTGGTGCCCTCCCTTGTATCCAGTGGTGACCCCCTGAGCCAGTGATGCCCCCCGTACCAGTGATGCCCTCCCATAGCCATGATGCCCCCCCCTTGTAAACCAGTGATCCCCCCCCATAGCCAGTGATGCCCCCCTATAGCCAGTGATGCCCCCTTGTAGCCAGTGATGCCCCTGTAGCCAGTGATGCTCCCTGTAGCCAGTGATGCCCCCCTGTAGCCAGTGATGCCCCCCTTGTAGCCCGTGGTGCCGCCCCTTGTAGTCAATGATGCCCCCCCTTGTAGCCAGTATGCCCCCCTTGTAGCCAGTGATGCCCTCCCTGTAGCCAGTGATGTCCCCCCTGTAAGTAATTATAAAATAACAAAAAATTACTTACCAGACCTCGGTCCGCGGGTCCAGCTCCGGGAGCTGCTGAGCGGTAAGCGGCGTGACATCACCACGCCGCTTACACTGTCACGCAGCTCCCTGGGATCTTCTCGGCGGAGCAGATCCGACCGAGCAGATCCCAGCGTCGCAGGGGGTGTGGTGAAAGCCGTGCGCCCCCTGCGACGCTGATACAGGGGGAGACAGGAGGGTAACGATCCGTCCCGCCTCCTCCCCTGTGCAGCTGCTGGCTCTACGCATAACAGCCGCGCAGAGTCAGGGGCGCTCCTCCGGGCGGGCAGGGCGAGTGGCTGCGGCGCCCCCCTCGGTTGAGCGGAGCCTCGGCGCCCCGGGCGTGCCCGCCCTGCCCGCCCCTAGGAACGGCCCTGGCCACTGAGATTGTACGTGGCCCTGCAGAGACATCTGAACCTTGCTGGGACTTGTGGTGCCACCATATTTCATAGGTTGCCTTAAGCGATAGACTTCTATTAAACTTTATGTTTGCTTGTAACTTTAATTATTTGTTTACCACAAGACTGCACTTCAAAAAGTGCTGGGACTTGTAGTACCACATAAGTATCATACACCACAAGACTGCACTAAGATAGATACTAAGAGCGATATGTATGATTTTTGGTGCCCAGGCACCATTTTTTGTTGCGCGCATTAGTAGTGTAGAATGTGCCTGAATTTATGAACCTGTTCTACTGCGGGTCATAGATTTAGCGCTTTCTAGCTACTAAGCGATGATTCAGGCTCAAGTAAACCACTTCTAAAGTGCTTTACCTGTTCCAGCAGTAATGCGCCTGGATTTGCCATATTGAAGCTATAAATATGTAGCGTCGTACGGTTGTACTGCGACACACCTCCAGCACGCCCCCGATCTCAGGCACATTACAAAGTGCCCCAGGTGCTCCGTAATGCGCCTGATATTGGAGTGCGCCTGATTAAAAATATACAGAACGGGACTGCGCCAGTTTTTGGGCTGAAACGACGACAAACTTCTGGTGCAGCCCCGTTCATACATGTCACCCTAGGACTCGTGGTACCATGGCCTCTCACAGTGGTGCTGGAGGCCTGCTTAGCACCTGTAGTCCTGTATACACCTATAACATTATTATTTATGCCGCATTCCATCAGATGATTAGAGCAACATGCAATTGAATTCACTGCATACTTGCAACGCCTCTTGTTAGGCCAATTAACTACTTAACTGGAGGAGTAATTACCCATAGCGCATTCACTCTTTTG
>JAODAL010006828.1:0-130178 GCA_025379985.1 Phyllomedusa bahiana
AGGTCCCCAGTGGGTATATGGGTAGGTTATGTGTCCCCAAAATATTATTTAGGCAGGTTATAGGTTCTCCAGCAGGTATATAGATAGGTTATAAGTCCCACAGTTGGTATATAAGTAGGTTATAAGTCCCACAGTTGGTATATAAGTAGGTTATAGGTCCCACAATTGGTATATAGGTAGGTTATAGGTCCCCCAGCGAAGTTCTCAAGAGTTGTATGCGTCTCCTCTGGGAGCACATAGAGTGGATGATACTAGTGCAGAGCAGAGAGTGAGCGCTCCCTGCACCAAAGAGGACTCTGGAAGGCCGCAAGCAGACTTGCGGGCTTCCGGAGTATCCCGAACTGGCGGCTTGGTTTGTCATCACGCTGCCTGTGCGGCCTGATGACATCACGCCCCCTGTGCCAGGAAGAAGACGGAGCAGCGGGGAAGAGATTTGAGAATCCTATGGAGGACATTTAACTGCCTATACCTGCCTATTGGGGACATATACCTGCTTATACCTGCCTATGGGGGACATATACCTGCCTATAGAGGACATATACCTGCCTATAACTGCCTATACCTGCCTATGGTGGACATATACCTGCCTATATCTGCCTATGGGGTCATATACCTGCCTTTACCTGCCTATGGTGGACATATACCTGCCTATATCTGCCTATGGGGACATGTACCTGCTTATACCTGCCTATGCAAATATTTATAACATAAAGCTGACTTTTTTGTGGTTGTCACGTTCCCTTCTCTGATGCAAACATCTCTAAATTATAGTATGTTTTGAAATTAACATAAAGCTTAACCTTTGGAAAAATACACATAATTAGGGTACATCCACACGACAAAGGACAAAACACTTGCCGGATTCTGAATCCTAAAACCACGTAGTCCAATAAATATTTGAACAATATTTTACACGAGAACCTGAGGATTTTTAACTCAATTTTCGTTTTTTGGCATGTATTTTCATCGGATTTTGGTGCAGTTTCTGATTTCTGTTTTTCAATTGTTCTTGCATCATATAGCACTATTGAAGACGTGGGTCCGCACAAAGTTTTAAGGTCATTTTTTATGGCATACTATTGACTTCAATATTAAATATTGTGCCATTTTCCGATTGAAATATGGTGGAAGATTGAGCATGTTTTAAAGGGGTTGTCTCACTACATTGATTAATCTTACTTCAGTCCTGTTTTCTTGTTTAATTTTGAATTCAGGGGTGTCTTTACTGGCTTCTACTAAGCTGCAGCAGAAGCCAGGTCTGGAGCTATAGTAACCAGTGCTGGCAGCCTATCAGGATAGATCAAACAGGTCTGCAGCTATAGCGACCTGAGGAGTTGATGCAGCCCATACAAGGGGGGATATCTGGGAATAGGTAGGACACTGTTAATGGACACATATTGCAAAGTGACTTGTTTTTGCAAGATCTTTAACATAAAAAGCAATCCTTGTAGCGAGACAACCCCTTTTAAGTTTTTCGAGGAAACTGCGGTTTTGAAACCCGACTTCAAGAAAATCCGAGGTGTGTGGACTATAACATGGATTTTTAATGGAAGTCTATGCGGATAATTTTACAGTTCGTTTTTGATAGTTTTTTAAAATCAAGATTCACGTGGATTTCTGACTGGAAAATCTTACCATGTAGACAGACCCTTAAAAAGGAATTTAAACATTTTTTTTTTAGCCAAGACAATGAGTTCATCAGAATGGGGAAGCTGAAGAGTAGAAGACAAAATTCTTTTCATCACAGTTGTTTGATAGCAGTGACAAAGTATAAATATGACTGAGAATGGCTGGTTCTGTTTAGAAGACAATGATGCCTACTTGCATCTTTTATCTTATTAATTGTTACAATAGTTTAAAAAAATTGGGTTTAAGGCTCAGTGAAATCCCTGCAAAAATGTAAAAAAAAAATTCACATTTCCCAAATTTAAAGGTAGTTACCAGAAAAAGTCCCTGTCACTTTTCACATACGTTTCTGTGATGGGATTTCTTTACTATATGAAACAAATAATCCACTGAGTTTCTGTGGTTAACAATGACAGACAAGTTAAAGGAAATATACACAGATCAAGGGAAAGTTATATACAAGTGGCCGATTAACTGCTAAGCCTTGTTTACATGTGCGTCTGAGTTTCCATTCAGAACCGTCATTGCATATTCTGTCAAAAAGGATGTAAAAAATAATCCAGCATGCAAAACGTTAGACACTGAATTGGAAATCTGATGGACCCTCTGTATTCACTGGGGTCAGTCAGGCACTGGTTGGGTCCGTCGTAAAACAGGTCTGGTTCCACCTCTGCAACAGGGTTTTGAACAGAAGCTCCAATACAGATGGGAACTAGGCCTTACTTGTAACTCCCAACTGAACTAGAGAATGGCAAAGAACAATGTTTAACCAACAGAAGATTTTTGATACATTATTTCTGTCTGGACAATGGGACACAATAAACAAGGCACAAGATGGGGATCCCTGGTATGAAATGTGATATATAACAGATGTGTTCTGAAAGATCTAGAAAATGTCAGCTAAATGACCTTAGTCCAGTTACACCTAGTTATATGTGTTGTTTGACCGGAAACAAAATCTGTTACACTAAAAGTGCAATCCGGTTTACATGTTAATGGAGTCGGGGGAGCTGAATATATCAATATATATTGTCTGTGGAAAACTATTCACCATAACTTCTATTTTAATTGTATAAGCCCTTAATGGGGTTTTCTCACTACAAAAATTAGCTTTCAACATGAAGGGACAGATAATTGAAGACTTTTTTTAAATACATTGTTGATTTTTCTTAGTCAGAGATAAGATAAGAGACATTTTATGTGCTTTGAGTGCATACAGGATTCTATGGTTCCCTGACCATAACTCTGTTATTTGATTAGAGCATAGATATTAGAGCAGGGAGTGACATCACCCCATGGAGGGACAGAGTTCAGTCTCGAGGAAACTTAATTGTCTCTAAAAAGATTAGCTTCTGTTCACAGATAAAGCCATTGTTTTCAGTCCTCACAGCACATGCACCTTTTGTTTATTGAAGAGATAACATCTCCTGCTCTTATCAGTTCTGCTCAGCTAGTTACAGAGATGCTAAACATGCTAATCGCTGTTATAGATCCACCCACAACCTTTGGAGACAGTGAGTGTAAAAACTTTTGTTTTCGTAAAAACGTGTGGTATAAAACCCCTTTAAGGATAAAAATTTTATTTTTTTGTTTTTTCCTCCAAATTTCTAAACCCCCAATGTTTTTATTTGCTGTTTCTTTGAAAGTCATTTTATTTTAAAGGTTTTTTGGCTAACAAAAAATTTTTCTGAATATACTCAATTTTTTTAATAAAGGAAGATACCCTATTAAAATTTTTTGGTTTACTTTTAAAAAATAAGGTTTTTTTTCGTTTCCCTAGTTTTTGAACGTGTTCCCCAAAGTAGGGAAACCCCTTTGGGGCTTTTGGTTGTTTATAGATATGGGGGTATTTTAAAAATTTTTTTTTATTTTTAAATTTTTTTTTATTTATATATATTATATTTATTGAAATTTATATAATTATTTAATAAATATTTTTAAAAAAATTTTATTTTTAATATAAAAAAGAAAAAAATTTTTAATTTATTTATATTGACTGAAATGCTTGTGGTATTTGACCCTTGTATAATGGTATTATCGAAAATATTGGTTTATATACGGCTTTGTTATTATAAAATATGGTGATAATATTTCCCCTTTGTATGCGGTTTTTGTAAACGTATGATATTTAAAGGTATCATACATGTAAAATTGGCTTATAGCTATTTGTACATTTCTCTTTATATAAAATGTATTATTTTGGGGGACATATACACCACCTACTGCCCCACTTTGAAGTAGGTTGGTGCAAGTTGGAAGGTCCGACCCTTTTTATGAAGTTCACACAAATCTATTTCGGGAGCTAAGTGGTTTTCAGGTTAACTTAAACTCTAGGTTTGGGTTTAAATTGGGAAAAAGGATATTTGCATGGAGTTTGTTTGTCCTTCCTGTGTTTGCAAGGATTAACTCTGGGTCCTCTGGTTACTTCCATACCCAAAAAAAGAACATACAGATAACTTAGTGATGAACTTTGATTGTGAGTCCCAGTGGGGACAGGGAGCATTGTGAATGACCTCTGTACAGCACCGACTGTGCTATATAAAAGAATAAAACAAATTAATATGGAGGCTAGATAGACTGGGAGCTTTTCTTTAAATGTTCATTTCTATCAAGGTACTGAATAAACAAGAGAAGGGCGCTATGTTAACTATCGCTTCAAGCTCTAGAAGGACTTGTCTCGACCTTGCATGATACTGTCATGTGAAATCTTGTGGTTCTTGGGGTCTGAATTTTAACAAAAGGTTGTTTGCCCCAGTACAGCTCTAACTAAATTGGTAAAAGTATCCACTATAAAATCTTTATGTGTTTTGACTTAGGGGCTGCAATAAGATAAGCAATATAGTTGTTTTAATATTCTGATCCTTTTCCGGGGTTGTACTTCATAAAAACTGATGAAATACTTTTTCCCATAGATTTTTACAAAATCTGTTTTGTGTGGATTTCCTATAAAAACAAAGGGGACTTTTGAAACTGGTATCAATTTTGTTATTTTCCAAAAAGACCTCTAAAAATTATAGCTGGAGTCTGACTGCTATAAGCAACTCCCCTTTTCGTTTGCTTCAATTAGCTGTGTTGCTGCCATTAATTTCCAAATTTCATGGACAAATATCCAACTTTTAAATTCTGATATGAGTTTTATGTTCTGTTGTGAAAATAATATGACAGTTACAGATTTCCAAATAATTTCATTCTTGTTTTTTCACAACAGCGTCACAACATTTTTGGTACTGGGGTTGTATTACATAGGATAACTGCAATAAACACATTTGTATAATCATACCTGATGCTTTAGTAAATCTTGTTTATTGAGAGTATGTTATACACCTGATGGTCCTTATTTTTAGGTTTGCCTGTATATTAAATCATATTACCTTATATCATATTTTGTTTAGTTCTGCAAACGCAAAATAGATAGATAGGAAATTGACTGTGCTGTCATCAAATCACATAAAT
Organism: Phyllomedusa bahiana; assembly: GCA_025379985.1. Taxonomy (NCBI): domain Eukaryota; kingdom Metazoa; phylum Chordata; class Amphibia; order Anura; family Hylidae; genus Phyllomedusa; species Phyllomedusa bahiana. The sequence continues at coordinate 5,080 of JAODAL010006828.1, forward strand.
GATTTAGTTTCTAATGTAACAAATCAAATGTTCCTTACCCTAAACATTGAAAGTGTAGAAATCTCAGGGTGCGTCCTCACGGCAGAGAGCATCCGGCCGGTATTTGTTCTGTTTTGCGGCCGCATACAAAAAGCCGGGGGATGGCTTTTCTCTACTGTTTGTGTAGAAAAGCCCTCCTCCCTCCCATTGAGATGTTCATATTCCGCCCGGAAAACCAGGCGGAAGAATGAACATGCTCAATGTTTTTCGGACCGCTGCACGGATTTTCCATTCTTTTGAAAGTTTGACAGACGGTTTACAGACGGTTTACAGACGGTTTTCAAAACCGAAAACCATCTGTAAAACCTTCCAAAAACCCTTGCCGTGGAGACATGCCCTTAATGGCCGTTCACAAGGCACAGTGCAAATACCGGTCACCGGGGACACCTTTTCTCCAACCGGTATTTGCTTGTGGAGAAAAGCCCTCCTCACTCCCATTGAGATGTTCATATTCTGCCCGAAAACCGGGTGGAAGAATGAACATGCTCAATGTTTTTCGGACCGCCGGCGGTTTAAAAAGCCGCCCAGCGGAAAACCCGTGACGTGGGGCCCACTGCGCGGGTTTTCCATAGACGTCCGTTTTAAATGTCAACTGAATGAGCAGACGGTTTTCAAAAACGAAAACCTCGTAAAACCGGCTGGACAACATGTGGCCTGTGGGACAAAGGCCTTAGTGAAAACAGTCAAGCAGAAAATTAGAAACTAAGGAATTTTATAATGAGTGCAACTGGAAATTTTAACAATGTGAGTTTCTGTGGTTCCTACCTGGGCTGAATCCAACAAAGTCTGTTTTTAAGGACTAGAGAACTAAGAAAAAGTTTTATGCATTTATTTGTCAGCACCTTGTCAGTCCTGATGTTGCTTGTTGTGTTTGCTTATCTTCAGCAGATGATACCATGAGTATTGTGCACTCATTATGCAAACATTCATTTATCAAAGATAGTGATATCAACACTAAAGTTCACCAAATTTAAACCTAAATTTTACTTTTTCAAAGAAAACATCATTATTGTATGTATCTCTTTTTAATTGCTTAATTTTTCATAAGTGATGATTGTTATAAATGTGCTCCTTCTGTACATAATTGAAATGGTACATCCACTAGCTTGACATAGAAACCAAAGTAGTGAAACAAATAAGTCATTGCCCAGCACAGGCTTATCTTCCTGGAAGGGGTGGAATTTCAACCGAGGGCTAGTGCTGTGTGCCAATTTCAACCCAGGAATCCTGAGGACACAGATAAGGTTAAAGGTTGTCAGAGCAGTGAGCCTATATAGGTTATAGGCTGCTATCGGTCAAAGGCCTAACAGATGCCAGGACCATGCCATAGGCCATGAGTGCCCAGGTGCAGGCATCATGATGACGCCATTACCTCTTGTCCCCTGCTTTTACATGCCAGAAGAAGCCTCAGCTGCTTTGCTTAGGATGGTATTGGGGCAAGGTACTTAAAAGCTTTTTAATGACAATTACAGATTGGGAAAAAAGTGTTCTGTCATTGCTTATAAGGCTGCGGGCGGTAATATTTTGGGAATAAATATAATTATGACACTATTATTTCTGAACAGTATGTGGTAGTACTGTGCTATGATGCAGGTACAGTAATGAAGGTAGATGTATTTGCAGGCCAGAAATGGTGGTAGCAACCTGGAGCTTATGTAGGTGAGGAAAACATAAGAAGGGCACAGGAAAAGTGAGGAGCAAACTCTACATGATAGGCCAGATACTGGAAAAGTGAAAAACTACCATCAGAAAAGACATCAGCTATGAATAATTAGATTTAATTGTACTGTATTTACATATGTGATCTGTAGAAGGCTTCTGTAGAACTGATATATATCACTATATGGTCACTTTGTGAGGGTAGTATTGATTTTTGTGTAGTAGTTTTTATTTAGTAACAGTATGCTAATTATTGAGGCACAATGAAGTGGTAACAGTAGTATTCATGGTGTGGCGGTGTATCTTAGGCCTTGTATAGTGATATTATTGGTCTTTGTATAGTACTTTTTGTTTAATAATGGTATGGAGGTAAAATTTTGGTCCTCATATAGAGGCACAATTTTATATCTATATGTGTATATATATACGCTTTTTTTTGTGCATGGAGGAGAGATATGTCTGGTGTCTTTTAAGACCCTAGTAACACCGCTGGAAGAGGTAGAGGTCTGATCTGCATGCTGCCTTTTGAATTGACTGTATGGGCAACATGTATGAAAACTGTTTAAAGGGGTTTTGCCACGATGTAATGTTGACGTGGGTTTCTTCAAAATGGGTATTTAATCACTTTTCTAAATATATGGGATTACAAAAAGTGAAGCCTGTGAAAGCTACAGCATTATCCTCAATCCCCTTAGTATACCTGAAAGCTTTGCATAGACACAGACCAAGGAGCTAAAGGCCGCTCTGCGTGAAACACTTCTTATCTGAAGACAGGGAAATGAATGAGCTTTCAAGGGCTGGGAGAAAGTGCAGTGTATGAGCCTGTCTCTGCTGTGTCTGCACTGTTGTAATTTTATTATTTGAGTTAAGTTTTGAGATACTCCCTGATTCCTCACTCCTTGCTCACCCCCTCCCTCTCTCCCCTGCAGCCTTCATGACTCAGCATGATTTGTTTATATTCTACTTTGTGCTGATAAGGAGGTAAGTAACTCACATCCTGCCAAAACCCCTTTAAGTCTAAAACTCACTTTTTTGCCCATACGTTATTATGGGCAAAAAAATGAGTTTTAGACTTAAACAGTTTTCATACATGTGGCCCTATGTGAATGTATTGTGGGCAGGACGCCATCAGAGCAGTATTGAAGTAAAATTTAAAAAGAAAGGGACCCACTGCTATGTTGAAAAATAGAAACTGGTAGCTCAGGACTCAGATGCTTGGACTGTATGGGTCCTGACATTACTTATGGCAGTCCTGATTATTGCTAAAATCTTTTAACATTTGGAGCTCCATTTTTAATTCCACTCACTGTTTACACCAATTTCTGCAAGAGGGTGGAGATCAGAAGTCATCATTCCAAGTAGTCAGCTAGTTATCACACTCACAGCATACCTAGATCAAGTCTGATGGATTTACTAATGAGTAGTTCTTGTGCATCCCGAGTTTTCATTTGGTGTTATGTTTACTGTGAGAATGTCAGTCTTGACTGTCAGCATTAAACGTGAGTACATTAGATTAATGAGCATGTAAACGAGGCTGCATGGATAGAGTTGTTCTGGCACGTTCCCTAAGCATACCATCAGGTGTAGTCACCAGATTTAATAATCCAAAACACATGGATTATTTACAGTCACTAGTCACAGGCACATGTAGGTAAGAAACTGTTTTTACAGTACTCACGTGTATAGTCTATGCAAGTTGTTGTGGAAGAAACAAAGATTATATATGTGGATCCTTTTGTCTCTATTTAATGTATTATTAGTATAAACTTCCACACATACATATATAATGATTATATTACATAATATGCACATACTTTATTTAGTACAGCATGTAAAAGCTGTATGTATATCTTTGTCATTAAAAGTGTAAAAAACAAATGGCCGCCTGTAATAGTTTGTGTATAGATCTCGGTAATCCAAGATGGCGCCTAGTCAGAGTTACACCCTGTGTTCAGCATTCCTGAAAGCTGTGTAGGAGTGGGTCATAGGATAAGGACCGTCCAATAGACCCTCCACAGCCAGCTACATGTGATGCATCTTATTCTACAAAATTTTGCAAAGAGTTTAAAAAACCACCATTTTGTGGAATAAAATCAGAAGCACTTTCCACAGCAAACAGGGCATGTGTTAGAATTTTGTTTTCTCGTGCACCTTTGTTATTTTAAGATAATTTGAACCCCCACAAGGACAGGATAGCCCCTTTGAGGCTACTATCTATTACACAAGTACTTTATGCTATTGATAATAGATGGTTGAACAACAAGTCATCAGTTCTATATCCATGAAAGGAACTGTATGTGTATATAATTGTTGTAAAGAGTAATCATGTTGTGCAGCCAATGTCAGCAATTTATAGAGTTGAACTAATCATAAACTGTTTAGAAATAAACTACAAATACCATTGACTATGCTTCAACTGACAGTACTGCTATGAACAGGGCCTAGGGTCGGATTATCTGAAGGACAGATGGATCACATGGTCAGATCCTATAATATGGAAGAGAATAATTTACACTCCCCACACAGGACAGTTTTTCTGATCTGATCTCCAGACTGGTTTGTTGAACAACTCCAAGCATACCCTAAGCCAGTGTCCAGGATATTCCAGGAGCCATAGGTTTCCATGACTAACGTGTAATATAACTCAGATACCTGACTCATGGGGTGAAGGGAGAGAGATTTTTCTAAAGTTTTCTCTGAGGTACAGTTTTTTCTAGTTACATCTTCTGCAATCAATTTTTAAACAGGAAGTGTATAGACTGCTCACCCCTAGGAACACCACCACTCAAGAAACAGTGGGTCATCATCATATAAGGTGGCTACACATGCACATGGAGCTCAATATTCAATCCTAAACTCCTGTCAAGGCTGGTTTTAACACCTGGCAAAGTCGGGCCATGCAAATGCCAATGCCAACTGCTGTCTGTTTTGTATTTCTATTCAGTGTAGTTTCTCCTATGTTCGATATTGCTGTATTGTTGCCATAACAAAGTACATTGCTTTATGTACAAGGCTTTATGTATTCACAGAAATATTTAAACACTTCCAATTGCCAAGTTAAAGTGTTTTAACATTAATTGTGGACTGCTATAAAACATCTCATCTGCATTCTTCTTTAGGTTTTAGCAAGCAAAAATAATTTTGGAAAAAGTAAGTGGAAAAGAATATTTCTATTTGAGAACAAAATTATTTTTTCACTTGTATGAATAATTTGTAATTTTCAAAAAACTTTAAATAAAGAAATAGATATACAACAGGGGATGCATTGGGTTCACCAGAGAAAATTTTACTGAGGGATCATCCCCCAGAAGTGTAAATCTAATTTTGCATCTCAATCCATCTTGTTTCCATTACACACACAGGACATACCATCAGTGGTATCAAATATGATATAAGTGTGGTCCCTTGCACCTATTCACTATTGTGCTCTGCTAAATCTCATGGGCTCTGGGTGGATGGGTCTCATTATTATATTAAAACTTGGTAAAGATGGAATGATTATTAACGAAAATTTAAATATTATTAGGAAGTTGGGTTATAGGATGAATTCCTTACCTTTTTCACTTTAATATACAATGTATTTGAAATGATTAAAATGCTTATGTGTAGTGGGGAAAAATAACTATTCTGGCGATTTTGTAAGTTTTCCCACTGACAAAGAATGGAGAGGTGTGTAATTTTTAGCGTAGGTACACTTCAACTATGAGAGACAGAATCTAAAAAAAATCCATTAAATTACATTGTATTATTTTAAACAGATAATTTACATTTTATTGCATGAAATAAGTATTTGATACAATAGACAAACAGAACTTAATATTTGGTACAGAAACCATTGTTTGCAATTACAGAGGTCAGACCTTTTCTATAGTTTTTTGACTAAAGTCAAGTTGCACACACTGCCCAGGATTTTTGGCCCACTCTTCCATACAGATCTTGCTAAAGATCTTCAGGTTCGAGGGCTGGCCGCAGGGCACATTGAGTTTTCAGCTTCCTCCCAAGATTTTTGAATAGGTTCATGTCTGGAGACTGGCTAGTCACTACAGGACCCTGAATGCTCCTTCGGAGCACGCCTCTCATTGCCCGGCTGTGTGTGTTTCAGGTCATTGTACTGCTGGAAGATCCAACCACGACCCATCTTCAATGCTCTTACTGTGGGGAGGAGGTTGTTGGCCAATATCTCGCGATACATGGCCCCATCCATCATCCCTTCAATACGGTGTAGTCATCCTGTCCCCTTTGCAGAAAAGCACCCCTCAAGTATGACGTTTCCACTCCCATGCTTCACAGTTGGGATGGGTTCTTGGGGTTATACTCATCCTTTATCTCCGCCAAATCACAGCGAGCTGAGTTGATGCCAGAAAGTTCTATTTTGGTCCCATCTGTCCACATGACCTTCTCCCATGCCTCTTCTGGATCATCCAGCTGGTCATTGGTGAACTTCAAACAGGCCTGGACATGTGCTGGCATGAGCAGGTGGAACTTGTGTGCCCTGCAGGATTTTACTCCATGATAGCATTGCATTATACACTACAAATGCCAAAAAATGGCGTCTAAGCGCCAAAATACATACATATTGCCCATAGAATCCTGTTCAGCAATTTACTTAACAGTATTTACCTGTAATAGGTTCTGTAGTTTGTTTTTAAGCTGATGCAGATGAGTATTCAACATAAAAATAACCCTAATTTGGTATAATAAGTAATGTGTAGAAGAAAAGATGCATGTGTGTCATTAGTAATTACCTACAAGAGATTGCTAGTAAGATTGCCACCGGCACACATTAAATTAAAGGTGTGTATGCTTCATGAAAGTGCTTGGGTTTCATAAGCTGGCTGCTTTCAGACTGTGGTCATACACCAATATGCCTAGGATAAAATTTATACTTCCATGTAAAAGGGTAATTGCACTTCAAACCTCCTCAATATTGACCAAATGGTGATCTATTATCCCTAGCTTTGGCTTAATATTTAAAGAGTACCTATCACCTCCAGTGAAACCTCTTGAAGTAACAGGAGACTAAAATACAAACACTTCCTTAAATATGCTTCATTAGGAAAATCAAAGCATTTCACATGTAATTCAATTTAAAAAAAAAAGTGCTGGCACTTTAAGACAGCTCTGAAGTTGGGCCAAGTCAGCACATGAAAGCGCAATTAATCACTATGTTGACAGTTGTGTCAAAGTAGATGTTTCTGAGCTGGGAGAGTCCACTGTGAAAGAGGGAGCCAGGAAGTCTACACCTTGAACACACTGATAAACTCTGGGCTGCTATTTATGTGCTTGATATAACATGAGCAGCAGTGTAATGTAGATGCCTGTAAACCCTGTCACACAATGTCCTCACTGTGCTGTTCTTTCTGCAGAGTAATACTTGCAGCAAGCCTCCCAGGACAGCACTTTTTTCCTCATATCACCCCCTTTGACACCTTAGAGGGGGTGATATGAAGAAAAAAGAGTTTTTTTCTTTCTCGTTTTGATTAAATTGTATTCACTATTCGGTGTGTTAATATGTTGTTTTTAATATGTACATACAAATGTTATTTTATGAACAGACTTTGCTCAGGTGGTCACATGATATATAAGGTGATCACCTGATGCATACGTTACGTCATGAATAAGGGAGTTTTCTCCTGAAACGATTAGACGTTTTGTCCAGCGAGATGTTGTTTACCTAATGGGCTTTTAATCTTTTTGTAATGAATAAAGCTGCAAGCATCTATATTTTTTAACGCACAAAAGAGTTGCTGGATTATCTTTTCATTTTTGTGCTAGCTTTACGGGAATCGTTGGCTTTTGGAATGGTTTTCACATTTTTTCCTGCAACCCGTCTTATTACTTTACATGCAGCTGAAGAATCTACTATCCTGTTGTGCATATAGATATATTGGTATCTGTAGTATACCACTGTAACAGTATATTACACACAACACCTAACTAAAAAATAGATCGAGCTCCCCAAAATGTTTCGCGACCGAAGCGGTATCTTCAGGAGTAAAGGAACTATTTGGGGGCCAAGAAGCCTTTCGCCACATAAGAAGACAGTATTGTAAATGCACATGGTAGCTGGGGGCCACATTTCGCTTTTTTTGTATTAGAGCCTAGAAGCTTCAAGTTAAAGTTTTGCTTGTATGCACCTTAATTCTTACTTTTTATACTTTGAGGCCAGGACCCTAATCTGTCATATCTTTATTACCTAATTTTGCATTGATAAAATCTTTCCATGTATTACATCTGCAGTATTCAATTGAGGGCTATCTATATGCAAAATAAATCAGCTATTTTAGATTCCATGTTGTTCTTATTGAAGAAAAACAACTTTTGTATACTCAAAGCTGATTCACCCCATCTGGTTACTAAGAGTGTCATGTTTACATTGGCCATAAATGCGGAATTTCATTTCAGACCATGCACAATATCATTGAGTCCGAGTTATTTATGATCTGATTATGCATTTTTCTCCTATTTCATTGAAAATAGCTGATAAACAAGAATTCTGTATAGTAGCATAAAAATGAGTCGGTGCCTATGAGATAAGGCTGCCCTTCGTTCAACACAAAATATCTCCCAAAAATATTTGCACATAAAATGCCTCAAATTATTAGTCTACCAACTTGTTAATAATGATAAATAAAAGAGACAACAAAGACAAGCGCTTCCTTGTGTAATATTATGCTCACCTTTTATTGTTGTGCAATCCAGAGGCACAACTCTCTTGAATACAAAAAGACCAGTTTCCTGGTATCTACACAGTCCGCAACTTGATCGTGATGGAAGACTACCTCCTGTGTTGGTTTCAGGGACAGTAGCAATACATTAAAACAGAACTAAAGTTAAAATCACCTTGGAGCCTATTGCCGTATGAAGAAATAAAATCATACAAAACAAATAAAGACAAATAAATAAATAAAATTGTTGTCTTTATTCACATTTGCTTTGTTTTTATTTATCTGTTTTGTATGATTTTATTTCTTCATTTTATATATAATTAATTCCTAAAGTCAGCGTTTGGTATATCGTGGAACTTTAGTCTAGTCTCCAGCCGACACTAGACTCCAAGGTGATTTTAACTTTGGTTCTATTTTATTGTTAAAAATGATATCTTAGCACAGTAGGGTTCATTGTGTATATGTTTACAAGTGATAGATCTGTTGGACAATCTTTCCTATTAATCTGCATGGGCCTTGTATAAAGTCATGTGTCATATGTCAAAGACTTTTATAGCTGGGGAAATTTTAGCAACATTTTAGTAAAATTTGCCACATGTGAACATACTCAAAGACTAGTTACATGTATGCGGATGTATGGTGTACACCCACCTTACTAGTGCTATTATATACATATGTGTGTGTTTTATATATAAAACAAGGATGCTGGTGGCCTGCAGCTAATTAGGAGATCGCCAGGGGACTTGGAAAAAAGGAGGGAGGGGCTGCAGGCATATAAAGAGCCTACCATGTTAGGCAAGGGAGTTGAATTGAGTTGTTGACTGGTAAAGGAACCCTGTTAAGACTAAGTTGTTCCAGCCAAATGGGCCATCTGCTACAAGCTAGCAGTGGAGCAGGCACAGGTTAGTGACACCAGGCATGGGAAGAGTTACTCACAGAGATCCTAGTAAGAGAGAAAAAGGAGAGAGAGAGAAAGACACACAGTAAGTGGTAAAGTGGTGCAGGGCAGAGGAAGAAAACAGCAGGAAGTCTTACTGTATACTTCTTACTCATTGGGAATCCACTCCTGGCTTTGGCTTAAAAAACTGAGTGAAAAAACACAAACAGTTGCGTGCAAAACCATCTTTAAGGTGCTATTATACACTTAAAAATGTAAAAGGTGTCAAATAGGCGTGGTGATGATAACTGATTGCATGCAGGAGAGAGACTTCTAGAGCCTGGTGCTGGTATTGTGGATGGTCTAGTGGTGAACTAGACCATGCACTTAGGACATGCTGCAGCAAGCAACATGCTCAGACCAGTTGTCTGAATGCAAAACTCACTGGCATATCACTAGGATATGATATCAATGTCAGAAAGATGTGGACCCAGAGGTGGGGTCTGCACCTATCTCAAGAACAAGCCCGGCATCACTCTGTTTTGATCGGAAGAAGGTCAGGACTCTCCCATTTACATCATTGAGAGTTCAGAGTACAGATAAGTGGCGCGCTCGGCTCGGCTCCACCCATTCCTCAACTCTGACACTACTAAAACGCTAGTCCACGCCCTCGTCATCTCCCGCCTTGACTACTGCATCATCCTTCTCTGTGGCCTCCCAGTTAGCACCCTCACTCCCCTCCAATCCATCCTAAACTCTGCTGCCCGTCTGATTCACCTCTCTCCTCGCTACTCCTCTGCCTCTCCCCTCTGCCAATCCCTTCAGTGGCTACCAATAGCTCAGCGAATTCAGTTCAAATTACTAACCCTGACCTACAAGGCTCTCCATAACTTCTCCCCTCCATACATCTCTGCCCTAATTTCCAGATACCTCCCCTCACGCAATCTCCGCTCCTCACAGGACCTTCTCCTCTGCTCCCCGCTCATCAGCTCCTCACATAACCGTCTCCAAGACTTCTCCCGAGCTTCACCCACACTCTGGAACTCCTCAACCCAAAACATCAGACTCTCCCCAACTTTCACCCATTTTTCAAAAGCAACCTGAAAACCCATCTCTTCAGGATACCCTTATAACCACACAAACCCCACCACCATACACGCCCGCAACAGTGTCCGCCCCACACCTTCTGTCTCTCCCCTCCTCCCTTCTAGATTGTAAGCCCTCGCGGGCAGGGTCCTCTTTCCTCTCTGTTTCAGTTACTAGTCATTTTTGTCACCATTGTATTTGTTCAACATTTGTGATGTATGTAATTCCCCCTTAAATGTACAGCGCCCTGGAATTAATGGCGCTCTAAAATAAATAATAATAATAATAATAATATTAAGAACTTTGGTTGATTTCATATCTGTAGTACTTAGGGGCTGCACCCAAGATATATGAGGAGCAGCATGAGAAGCTTGTTAATGATGTTGGGGTGCTCGGGAGCTAAATGGAGTCACGGGGAACCGTAAAAAGATGTTTGTTAGTGTTGTGTTGGTGCACTGGAGGTTCTTGGGGAGCTGTGGGATGCTTGTTAGTAGTGATGGGTTGCACTGGAGAGACATTGGGAGCTGTCGGTGCTTCTTAGGGGTGTTCTGAATGGCAGAATTAGAGTATTATCGTGTTTCCCTGAAAATAAAACATCCCCCGAAAATAAGACCTACTGCAATTTTTTTCAAGCTTAGAAATATAAGACCTCCCCTACAAATAAGACCTAGTGGAAGTCATTGCTGCAGCTCCCCATACACAGGGCTGTTCCTAAGGAAAGGCGGAGTGAAAGGTGTGTGTGGGGGGGCGTGGGTGTTCCCGAGAAACAGCACTGGAACAATACAGGGTTGATGAAACCTGTACTGTATTAACAGGGGGGCAAAGAACCTGTGCTGGGAGGTCATGTGACTGTGATGTCACCGCATGTCCTGAACTTCCCAGGAGAGAAGACAGAAAGTTTAAATGTAAGAGAGAGGGATGAAGGGGAGCACAGAGCAACGCTACTGACATACATCTCACAGGATGGCTGATGGGGCATGCTGGGACTTCTAGTTCTACAGGTCCCAGCATGTCACATTTACCATCCTTTGAGATAAGTCACTGCCTGCTGCTGCCATAAAATGTCCTTTACACACACACCACACACACACACATACACACCACACACACACACACACACACACACACACACACACACACACACACATGGTTATCATGGGGTATGACTCAGTGTTGAATGTCAGCCACGCCCCATAAGTCTCCGTTTGTAACTAGGGGACGTATGTAAGTCGGAACGATGTAAATCGGGGACTACCTGTATGTATATACACACACACACACACTAGTGTAGAATGCTGGGACTTATGGTTCTATATTAGCTGTCTCATTCAGCTGATAAGGAACTACACGCCCCATCATGTAGATTCTACACCTATAGACTAATGAGATTAGTACATGTAAGTAACGCCCGGGGCAGGGGAGATGTTTTTTATACACATACATATATAGATCCCTGTGCACTGGTATCAGAGTCATCTATCTATGCAAGAAAACAATCTCCCCTCATCCCGTAACCCGGGGGACGTCCCTGTTCAGAAGAGACAAAATGAAAACCTCTCTCTCTATACACTGCAGCCGCACATGCACCACCAGGCTCTTCCTACACATATGATGGGACTAAAGCTATCCTGGGTCGAGTTGCTGCCATATAAGATTTTTTTACATGAAAAATGTATTCATGGGAAAATAAGACATCCCCTGAAAATAAGACCTAGTGCGTCTTGAGGAGCAAAAATTAATATGAGACACTGTCTTATTTTCGGGAAACAGGGTATTACCATATGGGGCCTAACAAAGGCACTTGGATCACTGTCTATCTCACAATATTATTTTAGGTACTAATGAGTTGTATCTGGAAGAAGGCATCATGGCGGTCTGGGATGACCAGATATGAAAAGGTAGAGCAAAGTACCACTGAGGGTAATATTAGCTGCAACATTTTGTAGAACGTTTAAAATTTAAAATACAAATACAAATTTGTCAATGGCAATCTTAACCCTTATTCACTAGCTACCTAAATCAACTATTTTTAAAAAAACACTTTTATTAGTTATGGACATAACCCCTTACCCCTGATGACACCACATTTGTGGTGAAACATGTTGGGTGGGTTGTGAATTTGTGATTTTATACTCTTTTCGCTGACAATTTAGCCTACAGAAATCTGCAGGTGCTATATAGCTTCATTAATTCTTGCTACCTGTTATCTGCAAATAGAGTCAGTCTATGACCATATTGATAGACCTAGAATTGGATTAGTAGTGGAATAGGTCAGTGTTAAGAATATATTTTAGTAATTTTAAGATTTACTAATATAGGGTAGTTATTAAAGATAGTTTATTTAGGCTGAATAAGGGTTATGATTGCCATTGACAGATTTGTATTAGTATCTAGGGTCCTTCTGTAAGTAATTTTTTTAAATACAGCCGCGTGGTTTGCCTTTTTAAACAATGTTAATCATTTTTATTGATCAAAAATCCAAACCGCTCATGTCTTTGAGTGTTTTTAACGTATTTCCAAAACATTTACAAAAACACTATGGACCTCATGTATGAAAACTGTCGAGGTCTAAGACTTTCTTTGTTGCCCATAGTAACCAGTCAGAACTCCTCTTTCATTTCCTATAAGGCCATGTCCCCATGGCAAAGGGTTTTCGGCCAGTTTTTCAGCCTGTTTGCAGTTTTTCAGATTGTGCTCTATGGAAAACCCGTGCAGCAGTCCCTACTGCATGGGTTTTCCACCCAGCGGTTTTTCCGCCCGCGGGCCGCTCAAAGTGCATTGGGCATGTTCACTCTTCCGTCGGAAGACGGACGGAATATGAACACCTCAATGGGAGGGGGGAGGGCTGTTCTCCGCTCATCGCAGAGAAAAGCCGATCCCCCCCCTCCCTCCCTCCCGCGGTCGTGGGGATGGCCGCAAAACCGGACAAATGTCGGCCGGGTAAACCCACCGGTATTTGTCCACTGCTGTGTGAACGCGCCCTAATTCTCTGGAAAAATGAAAGTGGAGCACTTTATACTAGCCCCTAATGTGAAAAATTAATATGTTTGCATACATTTTCATACATCATAACCTATTTTAGTTTTTCGTTTTCTAAGATACGTTATAACTTATTTTCCATTTTAATTCCATAGCACAGTCATTTTTAGTCTGTGGCCATGCATCAGTTTTTGTGTGGAAAGAAATGCGGTTTTGAATTCAATTCCATGGGACAGAGACATTTTAGGAAATCTTTTAGTGATTTTCACCCGTTTTGTGGTATAGAGTTCAGAATTTTGGTGCACACCATGTACAAGTATGTGTGACTTTTCTCTCCACTTGCCAATGTTGTAAAGTGCAGAGTTGCAATGATAGAATGTGATCTCTGTTGGGAAGGAACATCATCACGCTATTTATGGGTTATAGCAGTCGCCATGATTATCTTCTAGGAATCAGTCTCCCTAGGGCTGCAGAATGCACATGCTGTTTACTTTCTTACTGTAGAGTAATTGTCATGTGCTGGGTAGGTTCTGAATTGTTTGGATTGCTTAAACATTGTACAAAACCTAAAATAAGAAGTAGAATAAATTGTCCAAATAATTTGTCATGTAATTTTAAAAATTCATGGATATTCTTAAGGGTGAAAAATCAACGGTAGTTCACACTAATTTTGGTGCAATATCCCTAGGTGCACTGAAGCTAATGACTGTCTCCTAAGGGTAAATACACACGGGATAGAATTGCTGTGGAAATTTTCTGCAGAAAATCTGCAGATAAAAATCTACGACAGATAGCGTGTATATTGGAGTGGATTGTGGTGCAGCTTGTACCCCATCCAAGTCAATGGGAAAAATTCACCGTAAATCCATAACAGAACTTGACATACTGCGCATTTACAAAATCTGCAGGTACAATCTGCAACAGATCACGTGAATTTTGGTGCAAATTTTACCCTAGTCAGTTTAAGAAATCCACAGTAAATCTGTAATACAAATTGTATAACCTGTAGCCAGGGACAATTTCCTCCATGTGGGCATGAGATTTGTAAAATGCCATCCATATGGTTGATACTGTAATTTGTTGCAGCTTTTCTGCAGGAAATCCGTCCCATGTGCATTCACCCTTATAAGTATGGGCGTAACTATAGATGTAATAGACATATCAGCAACCTTGGGGCACCTACTCTTTAGGTGCCCACATATAAGGGCGTAGGTATAGATGTGCAGAGGTAGCAGTTGCTTCCAGACCCTGGAATCTGACAGAACCGAAACCCATTCTGCCATATTAGACATATAAGAAGACACCAGTATTATAAATGGCACATGGTAGGTTAGGGCCCTTCTATAGATTTTGCATTGGGGCCCAGGAGCTTTCACATAGACGCAGGAACAGTGTTGGTGGGGTTTTTTGCTGCCTAACACTACTATTTGGATTATCCTTTATGCAGAAGATCCGCTATATGACAATAGTATCTATCTTTTAGCTTGTACAGGCTATAAGCTACCGTATATACTCGAGTATAAGCCGAGTTTTTCAGCACAAAAAATGTGCTGAAAAATCTCCCCTCGGCTTATACGCGAGTCACTGTCGCAGCTCAGTGCGCTGCGATGGCCCGAGTGCTGACAGGGTCGCTTCAGCTATATGCGACTCCTCAGGGAGCGCATATAACTGAAGGCCGAGTGAGCGCACAGTGTCCGGGCGCTGCGCTGGCCCGGGCACTGTCCGCGATCCCTTCACCTATATGCGACTCCTCCTCCTCCTCCGTGCTCCGCAGTGGTCTCCGGCGGCCGCAGACTCGCGGCTGTCCTGAGATCCCGGCACAGGCAGCGTGTGTCATCACGCTGCGTGCGCGGCCTGATGACATCACCGCCTGTGGCGGGAAGACAGGACAGCGCGCGGGAGGCCGGACAGCGAGGAGGCGGAGCGGCGAGGGAGACGGAGCAGCGGGAAGTCTGGTAAGTGATTGTTTTTTTTATTTTTTAAACTGCCTATACCTGCCTACAGCTGCCTATACCTGCCTACAGCTGCATATACCTGCCCTACAGCTGCCTATACCTGCCCTATACCTGCCTACAGCTGCCTATACCTGCCTACAGCTGCCTATACTGCCCTACAGCTGCCTATACCTGCCCTATACCTGCCTACAGCTGCCTATACCTGCCTACAGCTGCCTATACCTGCCCTACAGCCTGCCCTATACCTTTCTATACCTGCCTACAGCTGCCTATACCTGCCTACAGCCGGCCCTATACCTGCCCTACAGCTGCCTATACCTGTCTACAGCCGGCCCTATACCTGCCTACAGCTGCCTATACCTGTCTACAGCCGGCCCTATACCTGCCTACAGCTGCCTATACCTGCCTACAGCTGCCTATACTTGCCTATACCTGCCTACAGCGGCCCTATACATGCCTACAGCCTCCCTTATACCTGCCTACAGCTGCCTATCACACTGCCTATACCTGCCTACAGCTGCCTATACCAGCCTACAGCCAGCCCTATACCTGCATACAGCTGCCTATACCTGCCTACAACTGCCTTATACCTGCCTACAGCCGGCCCTATACCTGCCTACAGCTGCCTATACCTGCCCTATACCTGCCTACAGCCGGCCCTATACCTGCGTATGGGGCCATATACCCTGCCTTATACCTGCCTACAGCCGGCCCTATACCTGCCCTATACCTGCCTATAGCTGCCTATACCTGCCTTATACCTGCCTATAGCTGCCTATACCTGCCCTATACCTGCCTACAGCCGGCCCTATACCTGCCTACAGCTGCCTATACCTGCCCTATACCTGCCTACAGCCTGCCCTAGACCTGCGTATGGGGCCATATACCTGCCTATTACCTGCGTATGGGGCCATATACCTGCCTATAATCTGCTTATGGGGGACATATAACTGCCTATTACATGCCTATGGGGCCATATACGTGCCTTTTGGGACATATACCTGCCTATACCTGCATATAGGGCCATATATCTGCCTATAATTGCCTATGGGGGATATTAAACTGCCTATGTAATTTTATTGGTATCCATTTTTATTTTTTAAAAATTTACCAGTAACCGCTGCATTTTTTACCCTAGGCTTATACTCGAGTCAATAAGTTTTCCCGTTTTTTGGGGCAAAAGTAGGTGCCTCGGCTTATACTCAGGTCGGCTTATACTCGAGTATATACGGTAATATAATTGGAATTAAGCTCAGGAAATAACTTAGAAGTCTAAATCTGGTGGTGGGCATAGAAGCTCCCAAGACATAGAGGGTCAAACTTTATTGTTCGATGTTGCCCATCTGTATTGAATCTTCTTTATAAGGGTAGTCTTGTCATTAAGCCCTGTTAGAATTTAATTAAAAGGGTTTTCTCACCAGGCTGTTTCACAGAGTCCCAGGGAGCTTCAGACTAAAAGATGGGACAGACTGTTAGTGGTTCTATAGCAGTGATTAGCATATTTAGCTTCTCTGTAACTAGCTGATTCTGTTATAGTGACAAGTGCAGGAGAGGAACAAAGGAGTAAACAAAGCTACCCTGCGTGAAGAAGTGAAAACAATTGCTTATTATGTAATTAATATAATTTTATTAGAGATTAAGGACGACATCTATGAATTCGCATACTGTATTTTTTTGGCATATATTGCACCAAAAAACTGCTGGCATACTATTCTATAAATGGCACGACACGTAATGCGCCTAGAATGCGCCAAAGTTTGATGAAAAACTGCCATTCAAAGTGTGGCGCATAACACTCTGTGCGACAATATTTTTACCACATAACACTTTCATTCATACTGTCGTATTATACATTCTTCTGTATTTAGAAATGGTGTGTCGGCGCAAAGCGAAAAAAGTGGTGCATTCAAATTCACAGATGTCACCCAAAGTCTCTGCTCTGGAGTGAGCTCTGACCATGGTGACAGTATTCTCTGCTCATTGTGCTGCGATCCCGCTAAATAGCCGGTGGGTTTTAGCTGCTAATTGCTGCTCCAGCCCGCCCTGTTTAACCCTTTAGACACCGCACCGAACACGGCTGCGGTGTCTAAATGAATGAGAAACGATGCTGTGCACCATTCCTCACTTCGATCAGGACATCAGTGGTGAGATCGCTGTGTCCTGATCCCTTAACATGGCAGCTGCAAGCCTTGTGAAGGCTTCCATCGTTTTACTACTTTCTGCCCAGACAGGAAGTAGTTAAACTGCCATATTGATACACCCTAATGCACTGTCTATACAATGCATTAGGCTGTATAAATGATCGCGCCCCCTAGTGGTGAAGCACCCTAGGGGGACTCAAAGTCACAGTGCAAATTATTTTTTTAAAATAAATAAAAAAATTATAATATAAATATAATATATATATATATATATTCAGGCAGTCCCTGACGCAAGCCTGGCACTGCAACTTCAGCTGTATGCGACTCCTCTGGGAGTCATGTACAGCTGAAGACCGAGTAGCTGACAGCGTCCGGGCGCTGTCGGCAATCTTCGCAGCTGTATGAGACTCCTGGGAGCGCATACAGCTGACTTCCGGTCACTGCCATTGGGCCCGGGGGCCCCCGGGGGGTGAAAAGGTGCGGCGCTGACAACATGCCGAGGGCCGACCCCCGACATCTGGGTGGACCCTGTGATCACCGCAGGCGAGGTGGTAGCTGGGGGCCCCGCCAGGGAGGGAGTCTAAGGGCCCCCGGTCTTTGCCGAGCCCCCCCGCAAAACGGGTGGATTGGCTCGGGGCCCCCCAGGGCCTACCCCGACTGGGTACCCGCGGTGACGCCGGGTACAGACAGGAACACAGGAACAAGGGGGAAAAAAAGAGGGCAGTAAAACGACTCGCAGGATACAGGGGGGATAAACGTACACCACAGGATACAAAGGAACCGACGGGTAACACGACAGGTACAGACCGGAACAGTGCCGAGGCAGGACACGGACAGGTGCAGAGACATCAGACAAACAGGAGACAGACAGAAGGCGGGCCAATGACACAGACTGGACCCCGCATCTCCAGGGTTAAAAGTCCAAAATACTGGCAGGAACTCAAAAGGCCACAACCAAAACCCGCAAAGGGGTGTAAAGACTCAATAACGACCCAGGTAAAAAGAATTCCTTTAACCAAGGGGCAGGGGGGAAGAGGAAGGTGCACGAACAGGAAACTATAAAAAGGGAGGAAAACTGCCGCGGCACGCCTTAGGAGGCACATTACAACAACCCAGGGAAACAACAGACGACAGGACAGGCAAGTACATAGCAGAAAACAGGCTGCTGGGCCTGCCGGGGCCCAGCAATCTTCGCAGCGTATGGACACCGGCGCAGACAGTGACTCCGTCCGGTCCAGGCACCTGCCATGGAACCGTGACACCGCAGGGATCGCTTCGGCTGTATACAACTCCTCCCGGAGCGCATACAGCAGAAGACTCTGTTGCGGAGCAGAGAGTGAGCGCTCTCTGCTCCACAATAGAACTCCGGAGGGCCGCAGATCTGCGACCTTCCGGAGACTCCGGCACAGGCAGCGTGCGATGTCATCACGCTGCCTGCGCGGCCTGATGATATCACCGGCCTGTGCCAGAAGACGGACCGCAAGGTAAGCCTCGGAGAAGCGGGGGAGTGAGGTGAGTATCTTTTTTTTTTTAATAAGCCCTGTCTGTACCTGCCTATGAGGGGACCTATACCTGCTATGTGGGACATATACCTGCCTATGAGTGGACATATACCTGCCTATACCTGCCTATGAGGGGACATATACCTGCCTATACCTGCTATGGGGGACATATACCTGCCTATGAGGGGACATATACCTGCCTATACCTGCCTATGAGGGGACATATAACTGCCTATACCTGCTATGGGGGACATATACCTGCCTATACCTGCTATGGGGGACATATACCTGCCTATACCTGCTATGGGGGACATATACCTGCCTATAATTACACACCATCAAATACACCATACATGTATTCCACACATGTAGTAAATATATTGGTTCCGACTTATATACAAATTCAACTTAAGAATGAACCTACAGTCCCTAACCCGTATGTAACCCGGGAACTGCCTGTATATATATATATATTATATCATATATATATATATATATTTTTATATATAAATAAATATATATATATATATATAATATATATATATTAAAAGTTCAAATCTCCCCCTTCGCCTTATTACAAATAAAAAAAAAATTAAAAAGTTACACATAATTGGTATCTCCACGTCCGAAAAAAATCAGATTTATTAAAATATAACATCATTTATCCCGTACGCTGAACACCGTAGAAGAAAAAAAATTCATGACCCCAAAATTGCATCTTTTTTGGTCATTTCTCGGGCCCTAAAATTTGGAATAAAATTGAGCAAAAAAAGTCTCATGTACTCCAAACTGGTACCCATATAAAGTGCTTTTCATCCCACAAAAAATGCCCCCTCACTGAAGTCTGTAGGTGTTAGTACCAAAAAGTTATTGATCACAGAAAATGGCCTCGTCGCAAAACTTTGAAAAATAGAAAATGTTTGGAATTTTTTTACGGTTCCAAAACATAATGAAAACCGTACATGTTTGATGTTGCCAGATTTATATCAACCTGTAGAATACAGATAACACATCACTTGAAAAAAAAAAATTGAACGCCGTAAAAGCAAAATTTTGACCCACTTAGAATTTTTTTTGCATTTTCCCTGTGTATTCTGTTGTGATATGAATAACACCATTAGAAAGTACATCTTGTCCCGCAAAATAACAGCTTTCATACATCTATGTAGGTGGAAAAATAAAAAAGTTATGAGTTTTGGAAGATGAGAAGGAAAAAACTTATAGCCATATTGTTATGACCGTCCATCAGGAAGGGTTTAATGCACCAAAGTTTGATGCAAAACTGTCATACAAAGTTTGTCGCATAACACTTTTATTGATACTGTCGTATTACACATTTCTCAATATCTATTTAGAACTGGTGTGTCGGCACCAAGCTACAAAAATGGCGCATGCGAATTCATAGATGTTGCCCTTGATTTCTAATCAGAATAAAAACACAACAAAAACACAACAGACATTTACATGTTTTTTGAGCAGGAAAACAACAGTACATGTTTGAAGGAGAAAAAAAGCCATACCTAAGGCATGTTATGTCTGGCAAAAACATTACTGACCCAAAACACGCATGCAAAGTAAGGAGAAATACCTAAAAAAAAAACGCAATAGCGCATTTTATATTTCACTATGGACTTTTCGCTAGCATCTGTCTGCAGCTTTTTCCTGCATTTAAAACCAAAGACAAATCCTGACGTTAGGTAAAATCTGCTTGTTTATACCTTATCCACCAAAGGCTGATGGCCAGAACACTACTCTCAGACACCTGCTTTTGCATGCTGTGTAACACAGTCATAGACCTAGTCATAAATCACACCAGCAACTGAAAAAATAATACGTTTGGCCACTGGTGGTCAATAAAAGATTAAAACATCAGTCAAAATTAAAACACAAAGTACGAAAGCAGTGCCCCCGTGAGCCTGTCTAGAAAAAAGTAAACCATCTGGGACCTGGAGTAGATTTCTGGCCTAGTTTGTGCCACTTTTGGGTGCAAACTTAAATTTGTTGGGAAATGTGAAGTTATGCCCCTTTTTACTAAGCACCGTCCATTTTTCAAGCTGGGTATAAAACTGGTCAAAAGTTAAAAAAATGTGTGACCTTTTTACAGCAGGATACTGCTACAAATTGTTTCATACAGTTCTCCTATGGTATCTGAATCATATCTGAGATCCCTCTATGGCACTTTTTTCAGCACATGCTCTTGTGTTGGAAAAGTAGATGGAGCCTCCAAGTCTCGTTGGTGTGTGACTCATTCATTAAGGTTTTCTTGGCACATGGCAACCATGTGCTTTGCTGAATTCATTAAATATCATTTGTCACAATGTTTATTACATATTTTAATGCCCTCAGTCATAAGGTAAATGTCTAGCCGCTTGTCATTGTATCAGCCGTTACGAGTGTTTCGAATTCCATGTTGTGGCTACTCTAGCTGCAAACACTTTCATATATTGATGACTAAACCTCTTTCTTCCATAGGTAAGGAATGCCCCTGCTCCTTTGTGCAGTGTTTTGAATGTACCAGTTCTTTGTAATATCCTTGTATATATATCTAAGCTTGTTAATAAGATCACTTTTAAGGCAACTTTTTTCCAGTTGTGTTTTTTTTTTTTCTAGTACTCGGATCTGTCATAGAACTATACTGACATATAAATACTAGTAAAACTACTTAAAGAGAATCCGTCACAAAGTAAGTGTATCATTTCATAGCGATACACTTCCTTTTTCTTTTCTGAGTAGCTGGCATCCATTTGGTTGCCCAATTTTCTAACAGAATGCCATTTCGTCGTGCAACACTACCTATCAGTTAAGCTGAATTGGGTGTGGAGAAGCTGCAAATTAGAGTCATCTGCTTGTGCCAGTGCACTTCTTTCCATGCCAACTCAACGTTAAAGTGTGTTTTTTCTGAAATATCCAAGACAGAGTAAGGGGATTTTCACACAGCGTTCCTTAGGGTATGTTCACACAGCATTTTGGGAGACATTTTCCGAAAATCGCATCCCAAAATGCTGTGTCGATCGGATCCTAATCGAATCCAACACATATCCAACATGAAGCTGCGTGTTTGGATGCGTGTTGGATGCAGCAGGATCGTACCCTATAGTTCATTATTGGGCTCCTGCTGTGTCTTTCGGACCAAGAATTGACCTGTCATTTCTTGGAACGGATCCGAAAGACGCAATGAGACACGCATTGGCGATCACACATGTGATTGCCGATGCGTGTTTCATAATAAAAGCAATCCAAGACGGATCCAGACGGATCCAAACATGCAGCTAAAAGCATATGTAAACATGGAGTCAACACGCCGTGTGAACATACCCTTAGATGCATGCTTGGGATCCGTGTTTCAGATCCAAAACAGACCCAAAGGCTATGTCTCCACTGCACACATTTTCAGTCCATTTTTTCATCATTTTCCGTTTTCTAAAACTGCTGAAAAAATGGCTGAAAACAGATCCCATAGACTTTAAGGCTAAGTTCACGCTGCTAATTGCAGGGCGTACAGTACGCTCTTTAATTACCCTGGGTGTCCGGGAGCTTGCGCAGCTCGGCGCGTACTCCCGCGATGAAGGGGGGCCGGCATCGCACCGGCCCCATAGACTGTCATTACTCGTGGCGCGTAAGCGCCGTGAATAATTGACACGTCACTTATCTCCCTGCGCGTCGTATTGTGCGCCCGGGGAGAGGAGGCGTAATCCACAGTTCTCTAGACATGTGGATTACCTAATGACTGGGGTGCATTTCGTTCGTATAAGAGCGCAGTATGCCGCGAAATGCAGGAGGTATTATTTTTAGGAGTGAATGTCTCTGTGCATGCGGAGCCTTTATTGTATCACACAGCTCTACCACAGCTCTATGTGAATGAGGGCTTACTGCAAACTGGTCATGCCGAACATGCTGTTTGATCTGCCAGCAGAAAGTAGCTGGGAAGATTTATGTTTAGTTTTATGGTAAAAGATGCAGTGCAATTTATAATTTATTGATCTACGTCTCTGATCTTCGTGGGCTTAGGAGTCCAGTGGGAGATCCTAATGGTTGATTGACAGCCTCTCCTGCGTGAGTGCACAAACAAAAATAACTTTCAATGCAGAGAAGATCTGCCCACTGAGTTACAAAGCAATAAATTCTACTACTGTCCTAATAAACTACATATCAACACACACAGCTCCCTCTGTTTCATACCATTATACCTGCACACTGGGCTGCCTTTTCATGGTGACACGTCCCCTTTAGGATGAATGTTCAAAGAATGGATTTGCTGCAAATCTTCCTGCCAGATCACAGTACCAAACGTGCATACAAGTTTACAAATCTTAAAGCAAAAATTTTCCCTGCTGAAATTCTGTGGTGCAGATTTTTAAATCTGACACATGTTGGTTTCTATTGTGTATTTACTGTGGAATTTACTCATTGAATTAATTGGGGTAAAATTTGCTCCCAAATCTGCACAATCTGCTGCAGAGTTTTAGCTGCAGATTTACCTGCAGATTTCTACAGCATATTTGTCTCATGTACATTAGCCCTTAAAGGGGTCGTCCAGTTTATTTTATTCCACATACAGTTGAAACCAGAAGTTTACATACACTACATAAAAAGACACCTATACATGATTTTCTCACTATCTGATATGAAATCAGAATAACCTTCCCCGTTTTAGGTCAATTAGGAACCAAAATTATTTATATATTTGGCAAATGCCAGAATAATGAGAGAGATAATTTTTAAGGCATTTTTATTACTTTTTACAAAGTCAAAAGTTTACATACATTTCATTAGTATTTGGTAGCATTGCCCTTAACCTGTATGACTTGGGTCAAACATTTTGGATATCCTTCCATAAGCTTCTCACAATAATTCGTAGCAATTTTGGCCCATTCCTCCTGACAGAACTGGTGTAACTGAGCCATGTTTGTAGGTCACCTTGCTCGCACCTGCCTTTTTCAGCTTTGTCCATACATTTTCAATAGGATTGAGATCAGGGCTTTGTGATGGCCACTCCAAAACATTGACCTGGTTATCCTTAAGCCACTTTGTAACCAGTTTAGCAGTATGCTTCGGGTCATTGTCCATTTGGAATACCCATTTCCACCCAAGCTTTAACTTCCTGGCTGATATCTTGAGATGTTGCTTCAATATTGCCACATAATCTTCTTTCCTCATGATGCCATCTATTTTGTGAAGTGCACCAGTCCCTTCTGCAGCAAAACAACCCCACAGCATTATGCTGCCCCCCCGTGTTTCACAGTTGGAAAGGTGTTCTCAAGCTTCCAAGCTTCTCCTTTTTTTCTCGAAATGTAATGATGGTCATTATGGCCAAACAGTTAAATTTTACTTTCGTCAGACCACAGAACATGTGTCCAAAAATGTAGGTCTTTGTTCCTGTGTGCATTGGCAAACATTAATCTGGTTTTGGTAATCCTAACTGACCTAAAACGGATAAGGTTTATTCTAATTATATGTCAGATAGTGAGAAAAACATGCGTATGGGTCTTTGTGTATAGTGTATGTAAACTTCTGGTTTCAACTGTACTACGGCTGATGGTATCCTGATAAATTAAAAACTCCCATAATCACCTCCGCTGTCTCAGCTGGTTCTTCTCTTGAATTTAGACTACTACAGCCAATCAATGACTGCAGTAATCGGAAGCCAACCGCAGCAGCTGGAATTCTACAGAAGAACCAGTGGAGATGGTGGGCAGAGGCAGTGCTGGAATTGAGGAGAGAGAGGAGGTGAGTATGGGAATTTTATTTAATCGGGACACCAGAAGCCTTAGTATATGGAATAAAATAAACCGGACAACCCCTTAAAGTGAAGGTGCTGCATATAAATGGCAATTCAGGACTGTTGCAGGTTTCCGTTACTGAATATTATAGATGTTCCTCATGAATTGTTCAATATTTAATATAATACCACAAACCTTTTAAATTCTTAGTAAAAAAAACTGCATTAGTGGCTTTTCAGTAACTTCTGTAATAGACAGTGTGTTAGGTGGATCTGTATTCTAAGCGTGTAAAGAACGTGCTAGAAAAACATGTCACAACAGAGTGTCAGCATAGGACAATTACCACAGCGTCACGTGTGCAAGCTTTAATAGCACGTGGATGAACAGAATGCTTGCATGGATTGGTGAATGACTACATCTGTTCATTTCTAGTAAGGATAATGGGGAGAGGGTTGCTCATCGGGCTTGTTAAAATGCCAGCCTTTCATTTCACTCTGTTATTCATCTTATATTGAAGGAAAAGTGCAGGGTGTGGATTTGTCACAGCTGCTGAATACTGCTTGGTGGAGCTTGGAAGAGGTGAATAAACAGGACCAGTCAGATAGTGATGATATGATTAGCTTTCTACACATTGTTTGATTTCTTATTTGTCTGATCTTATCCCAGTTTGTTTTTTTTTTAAACTTTTGGATGTTGCAGAGACGAGTGTGTCATTGTTTGGGCTCGTTCACACAGTGTTTTTTGATGCCTATTTTGGGGCTTCTTGCACACCTCTAAATAAGCATCATAAATGCCTGTAGAACACTTCCAATTGACTACAATGTAAAATATTTGTCGTCATTCAGACAACATTGATTTTACTTAGGTATTTTTTGGCACGTACTGTCCGTGCCTATAAAGAACTGACATGTCATATCTTTGAAGTGTTTTACACCCCAATAATAATAACGTTCAGGAGGCAGAAATCGGCCTCAAGCAAGCCGCATTATGGTGTCAACATACAATCGTCCTGGAACCAATAAATATTGAATGTTGAGGAACCAGTCTACGTCAAATCAGCAGCGTAAAAAAAAACTGCACCGTGTGAACTACACCTCTTTCTCCCATTTAAATCAATTGGGTGTGGTTTGTGGGTGTATTATATGTATATTTTGGCACATAATATATGTATATTCTAATCAATAATACAAATAAAGTTGTGCAAGCACAGCCTAATGTTTTGTTTTATTTTGTTGTGCTTGCATAGCTCCAATCTTATCCAATTAAGTAAATATGAAGATGTGGTACATGTGGTAAATTAGCCACACGTGCAGACCTACTAATAGCACATTATAATATAATGATGAGTTGTGTCAAACAACAAGACCAGCTTTTCAAAGGAACATTCACACAAAGGGCCACATGTATAAAACTGTTTAGGTTGTTGCCCATAGCAACCAATCAGTGCTCCCCTTTCATTTCATATAGTGCTGTGGAAAAATGATTGGCGCTCTGATTGGTTGCTATGGGCAACAAAGTGCATTTTAGACTTAGACAGTTTTCATACATGTGGCCCAAAGTATTTTTCGGTGCAGACACTGTCAGCACCAAAAATGCGTTGTCTCCTCATTGGAAATTCTGTGCTTGCACGCATGGGATTTCATCATGGAAACAATGGGGACTGCCAGAGGCAGATTTCTGTGGATTGGATGGGTTGTTACCAACATCTGGTGAGAATTCCATGTCAATAGCACCTTTAGAAATATATTTACTTAGAAAATTGGTGACATTTTCAATATTTATTTCACCTGCTGTATAATAGCCAGTAACAGCTGTTGATAGCTGGAAATCACCTTCTTTGAGTCATGTACTTTATACACAATGTACAGTACTAGAAAAAAGAAACTGGAGTTACCCTAACCTGGTGCCTGAAGGAGGTACTCATCCTGGCACATGTATAAAGTAGTATAAAACATGTAGTACCACACTGTACTGTAGGGAGGCGCTACTAGACCACCAGTCACCACATGCACTTCACTAATACAGATGTTTTACAGACAAAACATCACTGATCAGTGGTGTTTTCTTGGACATTGTATGTTGAGTGCAATTTCAAGGTACAATGTCCCAGGAAAGATCATTGTATGTTGAAAATATTGTATCCTGAGGCTACTGTAGTAAATTGAAGGACCACAATACACATTAAGACTATGGACTAATCACCCATAGGGTCATAAAACATACAGTATACGATAAGTGTATTTTTTTTTCTTATTACTGAATGCTGTTGTATAGAATAGCGTAGGTTCCTGAGTTACTCCATACCTTTTTTTGCAGTATACAGACGTATATCAGCTAAATGGAGACCAAAAAGGACACCATTAGGCCATGTCATCCTATGGAAACGTTTAGCATATATGTTGAAAGCTTTCCGGTTGCACATGCTAAGCAGACATTACAAACATGATGTGTACCTAGCCTAAAGGGAAAAAAAATAAAAGTGATGTCATGTATTTGATGCCTATTTTTGGGTGTGATATCTTGTCCTTGGGCTGTATTCTCATTAAATGCTGACTGAAAATGTGTTAGTAAGAGATCGACAAACAAGCCATGAAGAAGTAAAAGCCTGTCAAGACAACACATAGTATCTTAAAATGACTTTGAAAGAAGTCGGCCAGAAAATATGTATTTTCTTTTAGTTTTTCTTATATGATACATGAACATGCCCTCAGTTTATACATGATGTAATTGTCAGAGAGAATCTAAAAAAGCAAGAGACATGATAATTGGATTTTAACAAAATAGAAATTCACGGAAGCCTGTGGATTATAGGGAATCTGTACATGGCATACATGTGCTAGTTTATACTACGGATGTCCAAGAAAAAAGCATGATAGGTTCACATGAAAATCTATGGTACAATCTATATGTAACATGGAAAATGTAAGCTACCATATTGTAGATGCATATAGACTGCATAAAGCATGTGTTCCAATAGAAGTGGGTTCTATAGGTCTGCACACTACATCCACCTATCTAGCTGTCAGGCTGATATTTCTGAAACATTTTTGAATGTATGGGAAGAACTTGTTTTAAGCTAATAAAATTAATAGCTAATGGGGCGTTTCCATCTCGCACTTTAATGGCACATCGATAGATCCCTGAAAATCTCCATTCAGAACGGAGAGTTGATCGCATTGCATGCTACTTCCTATCCTTTTCAATAGGAGTTCTGAATACAGCCAAACACACCTCTTGGCTTTACTCGGAACTCCCATAGAACAAAAAGAAAGAGCTGTGCGCAAGCTTGGATCACACTGTGATGTTGATATGCAATTAAAGTGTGAGATGGGAACACCCAGAGGTTCTTGCTTCATGGGTCACCTAAAACACATCCGTGGCATCGAGGGCCCTTTAGAGTTGTCATTTTTCCTCGCCTCATTGTGAACTGTGGATGTTTTTCTTAACAGCGAAAAATACGTTCGATGTTCCTGAGCCTACTAATTTTCTGCCCATCCCACACGTGATCCCGTCCAGCTCCTCCAGCAGTCACTTGTACAGTTAAAAATCACCAATGACAAATTTTACTTTTTTCAGAACTTCTCACCTTCATATGACAAAAACCCCTAAACAGTCCACGAAATAATGCCAACCGCGTACATGGAGCAAAATCTACCAGACAAGTGATTGTGACTAAACAAACACTCCTACAAAACCAAGACCCAAACGATTACTATTAAGCCTCTAAACATCCTGCCAGACCCTGACCGAACGCGACGCCCACATGTAGACTTATCTAGCTATCTCACACTAGTGCTCTGATTACATTATACCGTACCGCGCGATCACCAGGCCATATCATGTTGGTAGATACTAGTTGTTATGTAAG
Source organism: Phyllomedusa bahiana (assembly GCA_025379985.1). Lineage (NCBI taxonomy): Eukaryota > Metazoa > Chordata > Amphibia > Anura > Hylidae > Phyllomedusa > Phyllomedusa bahiana. The sequence continues at coordinate 33,574 of JAODAL010006828.1, forward strand.
ACTCTGCGACATATAAGTGAATACCCTGCTGTCTACATTTAGTACTCGCGCACGGAGACGTCTTTTTCATGATCAACGTCGTTCATTTCACTTTCCCTTTTCTTCTCTTGCCATTCCGTTCACACCTTGCATGCGATTTGCTCCCGGCCAATACTCGTCCCCTGACAGGAGATTTGGACACAAATATTAGAATAAATCCCTCACATTTCCAGCAACTCCTTAATTTAGGTATAGCAGCCCCCAGTTAGTATATAGGGGCAGCTGCGAAAAGGGGAGGAGGGGGGGGGGGGGTGATAGGGGGCCACAGGCAGTAATGGGGGCCACAGGCAGGTATATGGGGGCCACAGGCAGTATATGGGGGCACTGAGGCAAGAATATAGGGGGCACTGAGCAGAATATAGAGCTCTGAGGCAGTATATAAGAGCACTGAGCATGGTATATAGGGGCACTGACAGTATATAGGGGCCACAGGCAGGTATAGGTAGGGGGGCACAGGTCAGGCAGTTATAAGGGGGGCACAGGCAGTATATGGGGCCACAGGAGGTATATAGGGTCCATTGAGGCATGATATATGGGGGGCCACAGCAGTATATGGGGGCACTGAGGCAGTATATAGGGGCACCAGTCGCGGATATATGCGCGGCGCATACAGGCTGTATATAGGGCGGCCACAGTCAGTATATGGGGCCACATGCAAGTAATAAGGGTCATTGGGCAGTAATATGGTGGGCAAATGAGGCAGTATATTGGGGGCCACAGGCAGGTATAATGGGGGCACTCGCAGGTAGTATGGGGGCACAAGGCAGGTATATAGGTGGCAACAGGCAGGTATAATAGTGGACAGGCATCAATGGGGGTCACAGGCAGGATATTGGGGCCACAGGCAGTAAATGGGGCACAGGCATTAGTATGGGGGTCGCAGGCAGTATATGGGGGCTCACAAGGCAGGTTATAAAGAGGGCACAAGGCAGGCATATGGGGGCCTAGGAGGCATTATAGGGGCACAGGCCAGTATATAAGGGGTCCACAGACAGGGAATATTGGGGGCCACAGGCCAAGCCTATGGGGGTCACGGCACAGGGATAATGGGGGGCCACAGGCAGCATTTATAGGGGCACAGGCAGGGATATTGGGGCCACCAGCAGGCATTATAAGGGGCACAGGCTAGTATATAGGGGGCACTGAGGCAGGTAAAACGCTATACAAATAACAACATTAATAACTCACCTTCTAACTCCCTCCGTCCGAGCGCTGCTCCGTCCTCTTCAGCCCGCGCTCCTACCGTGAGCTCCCTCGTGCCCACGGCCTACTGACCGGCCTGTGAGCCCCCGAGGACAGGCAGCTTCGCAGATACCGTGACTGTCATCGTGACGCTGCCCGGCTGAGAGTGTCTCTCGGGGCCCGGCGGCGGGTCAACAGCGCTGTGAGACCCCGGCAGCCTCGCGGGGGTAGGACCTGCGATTCCATGACACTTGATCACTGCGGGGTCAGGGACGCTCCGCACTTGTCTGACTGCCTTCATTCCTCGCTAGTCCCCAGCTGTGTGTGCGTCCTAGCGGACGCACATGCAGCTGAATACCCAGTCGGTGCTCCAGGCCCAGCACAGATAGGCGCTGGAGCCCGGGAGACTCGGAGGCACAGGGGGTTTTATTTCGGGGCTCCTAGCCCCGAATAAAACAGCCAAGCGACGCCCCTGGGAACACCCTTTTAAGTTTTAGTCGTTTTTCTTCTGTGATATATTCTGTGTTTTATATATATCAATAATAATATAATAATAATAATAATAATATATCAATAATATAGTTCGATAGAGTGCGTAAACATCTGGACAAAAATCCACAGTATAAAGGTATTGCCATATAGCCATATAGTTTTTTTTTTATATTTTTATTGGTTAAATTGCGTCTACCAATCAACAAATACAGGCAGTCCTGTGCGAATTACAAACAAATTGGTTTGGTCACTGTCTTTGTCCTAACAGGGTTGTCCTTGCTACAGATATTGTTGGCATATTGCACTTATATTCTAAACAAGTCCGAAACCTCTCCGTTATGAAAGGAGAGGTGGTCGGGACACTCCCATAGACTCGAATAGGAATTCCAAGTTTAGCTGAGCATTGTTAATTTGTATGTAAACTGGAACAGGTGATTTTTTTAGTGTAACTTCTTAATCTTCTTAATTCATCAGTGAATGAAAACTAATCATTATTTCTGATTAGTGTCACCACTCTGGATGGTTATTATTTTACATTTACGTTTTATATTTGAGACATTTCTTCAAATGATTTCAGATCAGTCTATTGGCCCCCGAGCTGCAGACAGGGTCTGGTGTGGGGTCTTGCTCCTCCCCAAAGGAGATAGGAGTAGCAATGCACAATGTGGAACTAAAGGCAAAGTTAGCTGAATCCTGTCCTCAGAAGACCGCACCAAAATATCCCTGAACTCTACTCCGCGCCTGTTACTCTCACACCGTTTGGAATGGGGACCTTACAGGCTCCAATCTGCACCATCTGTCTTTTTGTCTTCTGCAAGCTTTGACACTATGAGACACTACATTTTATATATAGAGCAATCATATATATATATATATAAGTACACATATTCATATACATTATATATATATATATATATAATATATATATATATATATATATATGTATACTATGTATTGCTAAGCTTTGCACCGCTCTGGTGTGTCTGCTGCCATGAACTACACGACTGTGTCATTGTGTCCACTGTCCTGGACCTCATGCTGCTGCTGTGGCTGGCTGCCGGTGACCTAACACACATCATCGCTAAGAGTCTCTTTCCAGTCATGAGACAGAGGCAGTAAGTCAGGTATCCTGTGGCTCCGTGGATTTTTATTGCGCATAAGCTAAAACAAAAGCGGACTCGCGCAATACCACCACAGCAAAACACAAACAAAACACTCATCGCACGTCTGAGCACTTACTAACACAATGGCTAGTTCCCTCACTAGCACCTTGTTGTCCGACACTGGCTTCCACCAGTGGTGAATCACCTCCAGGCCCAGGAAGGTAGACTGGAGTAACATGCCCGACGCCCAGCTTCGCGCTTTTCTTCGTCTGCGCACCTAATATACAGCCGGGAAATCCCGTAGGTTGGGAACCATGGGGAGTAAGCACCTACCCTGGCTCTATGTGAGCTTACTTCCCAATGAAAGGCCGACCCGGGAATGGCTGGTAGCCATACAACAGATAGATTAAACATAGGTCGCAGTCAAGTACTACCAGACACCTATTTAACAATCAAACGCCTTTCCACTCCACCAGGGCTCCCCTATCTTGGTGGCATGCGTCCTAGACATCCCCAGACATATGTCCAGGACCTGTCCTGGATAAATACGCCCATTAGCAGACCTCCCAGCTGCGGCCTTACATATCGCCCCCCCCCTCTTGCTCTGACCTGCGGGGTGGACGCACATTCTGCCATAAAAGTTATGCACACCGCTGACAGATGCATCTGCATTTGCTTGTTGAGACCCCCCCGGGGGGCTATGTTCTACAGAGAACTTCAAAGTCCTGTACGTAGAGCCAGGAACGCACTGCGTCCACCCCATAATCTGAGCGTTTGTTCTCTCTTTTGTTTGTCTATACTTCATCCACTTTAGCGAGTAGTATGGTCCGTGATTACTTTAAAGGGTCTACTCTACAAGGTAGTTAGCGCCAGTGCCTCAATAGCCCACTTAATGGCCGAGACACTCTCTCCTCTACTAGCTAACTATGCGTAGCGTTATTCTCGGCACGGCCCGACAGCTATCCATCCGGCCGAGGTACACTTTCGGGTGGTCTTCTCTCCTCAACCAGCTGTTTACAGGAAGCACTGCCCCTACACTCCCACCTCAGAGGCGGCTGCCCTGGACCAAAGATTTCCTTCTAGTAAAGTTCTGGCTCAAGCGAGCACAGGTTGTCGAGGCAGAGTACCTCTTGTATCGATTTTTGAGTAATAGAACTTCGCGTTCAGCTCTCCTCCGTGGTCTGACCGGTTCCACTTGACATTAGTGCACTTGGCCCTTTTTGTCTGAGGTCCATAAGAAGGGGCTGCTATGCAGAGGCTAAAGTTGGGCACAAACCTCCTATAGTACCCTGTGATATCAAGCGAAAGCCCAGACCCTGTTTTCTTGTTGAACCGGTTGCGTGGCCAATCAGCCTATTGCTTCTCCATCTCCCAGTTTTGAGTCCATTTGGGGCGTGATGACACCCCTCCCAGATGGTCAAGCCCTAGATAGCGAGCCTCCTCAAGCCTCTATTGCGCACTTATTGCGGCGTGATCGGCGGCTTACACTCTCTACAGCCCTTTATGGCATCTAAGACGGGCCTGTACTCTGGGTAGGTCTGTTTCCCAGTCCGTACTAAAGACCTCTCGCTACGACATCCAATATGCTATGCGCATCTCTCTATATGGGTCTGCAGGATGATGTCCATCATCTTCTGAAATGCTGGCCGTGTCTGGCCCCATGTAGGCCAAAGACGAGGACTCACATAGTGGCAAATGTGTCCTCTGCTGGGGTGGAAAAGCCGCGGTTTTTTTTTTTTCCCTGCCCTCCTTGATGAGCGGTGAACCTGCCAATAGCCCTTGGTCAGGACTAAAGTCACTCACAATGTACCTACAGGTCCCTACTCGAGTTTGTACCACAACTCATCAACCTCGTCATCGTTAGGCACATCATATTTAAAATTCAATTAAGCTTTAAACCGGAAGTCGTTGCAGAAAACGTAAGCTGCCATCGGCTTGGGGAATGAGTACTGATGGGCTCGACCACGCTCTTTAGGACTTTCTATGACCCACTCTAGCATTTTTCTTCACTCTTCCACGTCAATTGCTCTGCCTGCTGAGCTTCAGGGGATCAATCCCGTATATCTCGCCTCAACTGTACCTTCTGGCCGGGATTCTGTGACGATGTCATGTCAATTACTCTGTGCGTCCTGGACAGATGTGCAAAAAACCCCCGTTCCTTTGTAGGACCTCCCTAGTTTCCTGCGCACGCTATGAGAGCCTCGGACAGTGCGACGTTCAGTAGAGATACGACAGATGCGCGTAACTCAACTCTCCGTTTGGGGCATCCCTGTGCTCTCTTCACCACCATAATCAGCGCGATTTGACGGTCCTTCCAGGCTCACTTTACAAGTTGAATATGCGTAAATTTGATACCGGTTTCCTTCTTACCGGGCCGAGGGAAACTACCTTGATAATTTACATCACTGACCCGCTTCCGTAATCTCAATAGAGGCCTGGCCTCCGACTTTGCCACAGAAAGTGTGCTTTTGCGAGACCGTGGGTACAATACTAGTACCCCAGTCCGAGCGACCTATAGCTGAACACTCTGACCCTTGCAGACCTGTTATCCATACCTCAGGCCTCAGGTTTCTTGCGTCTTGGGTCGCGGAGATAGGCATCAATCACTGTCCTGTCCTTTAAGCGGATGAGCGCAATGACACTTCCCTATGGCGGTGACTTACTTCTCCGAGCTCCCAGAGCTCCCGTTGGCTATGTCCCACCGATGCCCCCGGGGAATGACTACCAAACAAGAGCTCAAAGGGGTGAAAATCGCTGTGGATGCCTGCGGGACCGCTCCTATTGAGAACATGAGCAGGGTAGTAGCGTTCCCAGTCGCTCCCCATCTTTAGTCTAACCACCTTCTTTAGCATTGCCTTTAGGGTTTTATTGAATCTCGTCCACCAGACCGCATCGTCCTGGGGATGAATATGACGTGAGGTACGGAGATGTGTGATGTTAAGTAGGCGGCGGGTTCCTTGGTCTTCCTAGACATGAAGGGCTGCCCTGGTTCCTGTCATTCTCCTTCGGATACCCGTGCGGTTGAACATTTGCTGCGGAACCAGTTCCTTAGCTATTCCACTTCTGGAAGGAGGGTGTTCCTAAGGGATAACGATGGCGTAATCGTCGGACCACGTAAAATGTGCAGATGTCTCTCGGCTGACGTAGCGGCACGGTCCCTACCGATGCTCCATGCCTGATCCTCCGTCAAAGGACGACCTCCTGTTACTGGCTGAGGGCTTCATCAGAGGGCGCTTCAAAAAAGGGGCCTAGGGCGTTTATTTGCACACTTCCGGTTAGGGACCTGCAGTATTCCAGCGAAATTGGCCCTGTAACTCCTGGCCCATAAAAATTAATGCTCCACTCTCTCCCGGGTCTTCTCCACCCCTAAGTGTCCCCCCAACACATGGGATGGGCAAGCTCCAAGACCTGGCGGTAGCGGCACGACCTGGCGCACCCCAACTGTTCCACAACTGTTTTGTTGACCACAAAAGTGAGGGTAGACAAACTCTCGCCTGGTTCCAGAGGATTTCCCATCTATGCTAGATTTCCACACGCTTTTCCAAGCATCTCCGTTTGGGTCCCTACAGCTGCTCCATGCGCCAAAGTTCCCTCCTGTATATATCGTGGCAAGGAGGCGACCTCGAGCTCGAGGGACTTCCTCAGGTCCCCCGCCAGGACGGACAAGGGAAACCCCTCCTCCCCTTTTGGGCCCTTGTGCAACACATTACCCTTTTTCCCCCCCTTTATACTGGGGGACACTTTTTATTTCCCCCAAAAAACCCCGAACAAGGGGGAAAACACACCTATTTAATCACACTGTGGGGTAAGGGTTTGCCGACGGGCCACCCCATGTCTTCGGCCCCTCGCCGGTTTTTTTTTAGGGTGAGTACCGCGGGGCTTGGGTATCCCCTGGGGGTCCCCGTGTACACAGACCCACCCCTATAAAAGGGGCCAGAGTTTGGGCTGAGCCCACCCCCTGGCTTGCACCAGGGTTTACCAAAACCCTTTCCCGGGGTCCATGAGGGCTTTGTACGGTTGTCCATTAACCTTCAAAAAAAAGGGTCATAAACCCCCCGAAATTTTCCCCCCAAACTCAGGGTGGGATGGTTGTAGGGGGCCTTGCAAAAAAACGACGTTGCCTTTTTAAAACCACAGTCCTTTGGGTCCCCCAAAAAAAGGAACCCCTGGCCCCGGGGCGGCGAGTGTCCCGAGTCCATTGCATTGCCCGCAGATGGGTTGGGCCCCGGGCTTTGGGGGAATAAAGGGAGTCCCCCTTTGGGGTTGGCAAAAAATTTCCCCCCCCTTTTCACCCAGGGCCCTGATCCCCCCCCCCCAGGACCCCTTTCGGTTTCCCCCTTTTTGGGGCAGAGCCTTTTTTACCCCCCTGCTGACTCTGGTGGGTGCATCCCTTTAAGGAACTCCTCGGGGGACTGTAATTTCTTTAAAAAAAGACAAGCTCGTCCAGGCTTTTGGGGGCCCGTGTACCCCACACACCGTTTTGGTCCCACGGGTAGGGCACGCACAAAGTGGTCACAGACGACCCGCTCCATCACCTGGACAGCTGTAAGATGTTCGGGCTGCAGCCACTTGCGGTTGAGGTGGAAGAGGTCACACATCTGTGACCGAGCTGGCTTGGCTGGATCGAACTCCCAGGTGTGCACTCTCTTGGCACGGACCGCTAGAGTAACCCCCAGTCGGGCTAAGATCTCCCCTTTCAGCCGTGCGTAGTCCTTGGCGTCTTCAGCCCTCAGGTCGAAGTAAGCCTTTTGGGGTTCGCCGGTAAGAAAGGGGGCCATGATGTCAGCCCACTGTTTCCCAGGGAGCCGCTCTCTCTCAGCGATCCTTTCAAAGGTGCCGAGAAACGCCTCCAAGTCGTCGTCTTGGGTCATCTTGCGCAGGACTTGAAGCACCGCTTGACGGGGCATGAACAGCTCGCCTGATGCCCCCTCTGGCCTTGTGTTCAGGACCTGGAGCTGCTGCTGTAGAGCCAGGTTTACCTGTTTCTACTCTTTAAGTGCTGCCTGGTGTGTATCGATCAACAGGCGGTTGGTCTCCGCTTGAGCCCGAACGGTCTCCACGTGGGCCTTCTGCTGGCTTGCCGCCATTAGCTGGAGGTTGGTGTTCGCCTGTATTAGTTGCTTCACCAGCTCATCCATTTTGGGAGTCTCCGCTGGTTGCACAGTTGCTGCTTTAATCCATGACATATATTGGAACCACTTTTCGCTGCTTGTCTCTTTAACATGCTTGCACAGCTCTGGGATCACCGCATGAGTCTTTCAGGCATGAGACAGAGGCAGAAGTCAGGTATAAACGGTTCCTTGGCGCCGTGGATTTTTATTGCATAAGGAGAACAAAAATGGATGGCAATACATGTACAGATAAACATAAACAAAATACTTGCTTGTCTGAGCACTTACTAAGAATGGTGTACTTCCCTCACTAGCACTTTGTTGGTCCGACACTGGCTTCCACCAGTGTGAACACCTCCAGCCCAGAAGGTAGACTGGAGGTACAGCCGACGCCTAGTCAATTTTCCTGCTGACTTTATATACAGCCGGGAAATCCCGGAGTGGAACCATGGGGAGTAAGCACCTACCCTGCTCTATTCTTACTCCCAATGAAAGGACGCCCCGGGAATGGCTGGTATCCATACTAACAGATAGATTAAACATAGGTCGACAGTCTGTACTACCGACACCTATTTAACAACGGCCTTTCACTCCACCGAGGCTCCTTATCTTGGTGGCATGCGTCCTGGACTCCCCAGACATATCTCCAAGACCTGGCTGGGATATACACGCCATCGCAGACCTTCCCAGCTGCGGCCTTACAATATATATATATATATATATAAATAAATAAATAAATAAATGAATGAACAGCACACGTTTATGGATGAGTGCTAGTGGAGAGGGTATTGCAACCCAATTATTAGATGAATGTAGAAATCCACAGCACATACTATCTGAATATTTCGAAGTGCGATAAGTGTATTAGTATCACAAAGGTGTCATATACAACTAAGGTGTCATTTACATATTTACAATGTCATTACATGTCGAGGATACAATATATAACATTCCATACAAGGTACATTGGAAGGTGTGGTAAATGTAGTATGTGAGTCTTCTGACGTTTCAGTTGGTTGGACAACCTTATTCATAGGTAATCACAATAGTAATCAGACAAGGAGGAATCGGTATGGAGAATTATAGTAGTAAATACATGTAGTGAGCAAATTAAGATGTCTATAGAGGTCAAAATGGTTGGAAGAAGATACAGCCAAGGTCCAAAGCTCAGGGAACACGAGAGTACAGGGAGCCGCGGTGGAACTGCACTTCTTTACAGCAGCAGTCCCACCACGCGGCTCCACGTACCTGTTTTACTGTTTTGCTCCAGGTGGTGGAACAATCTTTTTCTACTTGTTACTACAAATTACAACCTGTTCTCACATGCCCTAAAAGCTCAATGTGCTATTAGATTGATTCCCAAGTGAAGGGTCACTGGTTCGAATTGAGGAGCAACCATGAAGAAGATTTCCCAAGAAAAGAGAAACATGATCCTCCAGGTCATCAATAGTGGTCTCTTGGCCAAGGAAATTGCCACACTACATCATGTGACGCCATGACAGATGGAAGAATACGAAATTAAGTCCATCCATCCATTCCAAAGCCAAAAGATGGATATCCAGACAAAATATCGGAGACAAAAATTTGGCTCATCACAAGGTCTATCAGTGCAATGTGCATTACACAATGATGGTAATGGTGGCCTGAACAATGGTGAAGAAGCCTCAACTTTAATATCATCATAAGAAATGCCGGCTCGAGTTTGCCAAAAGTGGAAAGAAGAAGATTGGAAATTTGGAACAATGAGGTTAAAGTCAATAGACTGGGCTCTGATGGGTGCTAATGGCTCTGGTTATATGAGTCTATAGGGTGCCCTGTGGGAGGTTTTTGATTTCATATAAGGCTTCAGTAAATTCATTACACATATTGTAATGAATTTATAAAATGTATAAAATTTATTTACAGTAAACATTTACAGTAAATTAAGAGGTATAATAACTCTAGCTGGTGCAACAATCAAGTGAAATACTGTTGTAAGTTGTTGTAAGTCCAGATATATGTGCAAAGTTTTGGACCAAGTTGGCCTTCTTCAGGTCACAACTGGAGGAAGAGAGTCTGGTGGCACATGTGTAAGCAGCTGCAGCATTTAGCATGCAATGCAGCTAAAAGACTAGGAGAGCCAAGGCACCTACGGCTAAAATAATGGGGCATAATTAATACTCTGACATCATGCCCAACAATAACCTTTAGGCTATGTTCACACGGCTTAAAATGGGACGTATTTCAGTCCGTAATTACGCGCTGTAGTGCGCGAATTACGGCTGGAATACGTCCCAGTCATTACGGTAATCCACAGCTCTCATAGAGAACTATGGATTACGTCTCCTCTCCCTGCTTGGCGAATCCGCCGCGGGGGGAGACAAGTGACAGGTCATTTACTAGCGCCCCGCCCCCGTGCACACGGCGTAATTGCGGGGCATAATTACGCCCCGCAAATAAGCCGTGTAAACCCAGCCTTATTCTTAAGTATATACATCAGATGTTTGTAACTCGGGCCCTACCTATAGCTTTGGGTATAGCTTGATGATAAAAGCTAAATGTAAATCACTACCTCCAGACTCACTTCTGTTCTATTAGATCTCTAAAGGGGTATTCCTACCACATTGATTAGCTTATAACATCTAGGCAAAGGCAAATAAATACTATTACCACATTGATGTTCTGATTTTGCTTAACTTCAGAGTTAGTGCAGTTCTTATCTCCTGCTGGTGAACACAAACTTCCCTAGTTACTGACCACCTTTCGTTGCTCTGGCAGACCTGACCAGGATGGTGATGGCCCTTCCTGCTGTGTCTTATTAGCAGCACAGAAGCTTGTTTATGTTTATTACTGACAAACTTTAGTCATTTAGAGCTCTGTAGCTTTGACCACTGCTGCTCAAACTCTTCCATCACCAATGTCTCTCTAACAGATAGGAATAGCAGAGCTGAAATGTCAACCAGTGCTATAAAACATATTATAATTTATTATAACCTAGGATTGTCCAGTAGTAACTTTTAAATAGGGAAACCCTTCTGGATCTCTGTCAATCCAGAAATCTGTTCAGTAGTCCTTCAATGACTGCTTCACCAAATGCAACACTTTATCAACTACTTTTTTTGCAGCCAGAGATCCGTGCCAGCATATGGGTTGCTGCAAGTTGACTGTTCACCTTCTGCTCTTTAGATTGAGATGAAATAGTAAGAATGTTTTTTTTTGTTTTCAATTTGGATATATTGGTTGCATGTATAGATCATTATTTTATGGGCGTGCTCTCGTTCTGTCATTTGGGGCATTCCAGTACTGGTAAATGGGTACTGCAGCTGTTCAGAATTAGGAGGGAAGTTTATAAGCATTTATATCTCCCTGTGCCACATCTCCATCTCTCTAAAATCTCTCCTTAAAACTTAGCAACTAATAATTTTACTGCAAGTCTGTGTTCACACATTGCAGTTAATTAAGCCAATAACAGGTATGGAGCCAGAGGGGAAAAGTACAACTTCTTTCTTTTGGATCCAGTGCTGGATTTGGCTAAAAAAGCGGCATTAAACCAGCAGTGTTTGAAGCAAGCCTTACATGTCAGGACTTTAGATTGTGTTCGATCATGCTGCAGCTGCTCCAGCGGACATCTCTTTTAGGCACTGTATAAATCCATCGCAGTCCATTTACTTTATTGATTTCTTCACTCCCTGGTGCTGTCCGGTGTATAAACATTTTGCTCATCCATGAGCACTTATCATCCATGGGGTGTGTCTAGTATTACAATATTTACTTGAATATTGCACAGCTGCAATACCAGATACAGACTATAATGAAGGTGACGCTTTTTCTAGTAGAAAAATATATATTTTTTGTAGTCTCAAACATCTTTAATTCCTTATATGCTTGTGGTAACAAATGCATAAATGATTCCAATCAAAAACAGTGAGATCGGTTGTACCATATTTTTCTTTTCAATGTTCATATGAGAAGATATACAGAGTTAGGTAAGCCTGACCTAACACTACACACACTAAATAAATGAACACATGTCACACATTTTACTGATTTAAAAAGAATGTCAATACGGTTTAGGGCCTCCCTAAGCAGAATAAAATGAGCCTTCCTAAAATTCAGTGTCTTTGTGGCTCCTCGAGAAAAAACTCTATTGAAGGATAAATGGAAATTTATTATATTATGGTCACTATTTCCTAGGTGTCCCCCAACCTGAACCTTTGTTACTCTGTCCGGTCTATTAATGAATATTAAGTCTAGAAGGACCTTTCCTCTAGTTGGTTCTTGCACCATTTGGGAAAGGTAATTATCTTTAGTTATTGACAAAAACCTGTTTCCTTTATGAGAGCTACAGGTTTCAGTTTCCCAATTTATGTCTGGGTAGCTAAAGTCGCCCATAATAACAACCTCATTCTGATTAGCTGCCTCATCTATTTGCCTGGGGAGTATATCTTCCATGGGTTCTGTTATTTGGGGGCTTATAGCAGACCCCTATTAGGATTATATTATTGTTATTACCCCCATGTATATTTACCCATAATGATTCCACATGTTCATTTCCTGTATCTATATCTTCCCGCAGTGTTGGCTTCAGACAGGATTTTACATAGAGACATATATCTCTCCCCTTCCGGTGTTTACGATCTCTTCTAAATAAACTGTAACCCTGTAAATTGACTGCCCAGTCGTAGCTCTCGTCCAGCCATGTCTCAGTTATCCCCACTATGTCATATTTTTCTTCAGCAATTAGTAATTGTAGTTCATTTATTTTGTTGGTCAGACTCCTGACATTGGTTAGCATGCACTTTAGAGATTTTTCAGTTTTTATTCCTTTATCCTTGTTCTTTTTAACTATTGCTACACCCCCTCTCTCCACACCTCCCCCTGCTTTATTCCTAATTCCCAGCTCTCTATCTTCACTATTTTGCACACTTTCTTTGTAGTTACCCTCCTCCCTAGTCCCTAGTTTAAATATTCCTTTAACTTCATGGCCTCTCCCAATACAGCTACACCCTCCCCATTTAGGTGCAGGCCGTCCCTAGCATAAAGTCTGTAGCCAAGACAGAAGTCAGCCCAGTTCTCCAAAAACCCAAATCCCCCTTTCCTACACCAATTTTTGAGCCACTTAATCTCCCGCTGCCTCTCTGGTGTGGCCCGTGGTACAGGTAATATTTCTAAAAATACTACTTTGGAGGTCCTGGCCTTGAGCTTTTGACCTAAGTCCCTGAAATTGTTTTTATGGACACTCCACCTACCTCTAATGTGCACCATGACAGCTGGATTCTCACCAGCCCCACCCAGCAATCTGTCAGCCCGATCCACGATATGTCGAACTCGGGCCACAGGTAAACAATTTACTGTTCGATGATCCCGGTCTTTGTGGCAGATTGTCCTGTCTGTTCCCCTAATAATGGAGTCCCCAACTACGAGCACCTATCTAGCCAGACCTGCACTCCTATTCCCCACCTTACTGGAGCAGACAGGGGTAGTGTCTTGCTGCAGCAATGCTATTTCTGAGCTGTCATCCCCCTCATCTGCCAATTTTGCTAATGTATTGGGGTGTGCCAGATTAGAAATAGCCTCCCAGACACTTTTCCCTCTATTAGGAAAGGGAAGGAAGACCTGGAAATAAGGACTTCAGACAATGATATCAGATGGCTGGGTTGTAAATAAAAGTTTGATTTGAAAGTTATATAGAGACTTTCTATCTTCAACTCCAAAAAAATACATTGGGGAGAATTGTGAGTTACTGTCTAATTTGGGTGTTGGGAATTGTATAGATGGTTAAAAAGTTGCAACTAATCTGAAAGATAAGGGAAATTTAAATCACTGTGAATGGAAACTATTGCTATTGCCTTGGAGGCTTTGGCCCCAGGATAGGCAAATCTATAAATAAGATCCCATTTGATGAGGTTACCCTAATGTGGTATATGGGCGAAAAACAATTTGATCAAAATTTGCACTAAATGCATATATTTTATACATATAAAACAATAGCAGCATTGCAGTTTCACATGTTTCATGAATTCAATGTTTATATGGGTTTTAGTGTCTGTTGGGTGCAGCTGTGTTTTGTTGTATTAGAAATGGAAGCCTTGACACAGATATGAACAGAGCCTGAGGTTGTGATAACCTTGGCTTTAGGAGATTATTGAGAAGTCAGTCACTTCTGATGACAAAAATAGTTCTTTACTTGCCATCAAAACAATGGAGACTGCAAGGAAAGTCTAACAGACCTCATTAAAAGTCAATGCGGTCTTTCTGACACCATATGGATCAATTGATGATGGATCACCACAGCATCAAGGCTTCCATTTTTCAGTAAACAATAGTCATAAGGCTAAATCCACACAGCAAAGTGAAAATGCCATCTAAATCCAGCTGCATCTTCACTTTGCTGGACTGCACTGCTGTTTTTTGCGCAAAAAACGGCGGTTGGATTTCGGATTCCTGGCGGCCTATTACATTGGGGCTGTGGGAATCTGAAGTCGGTCCTGCGGAATGTAAAACATGTTCTATAGTTCGCTGGTCGGTTTTCGTTTAAGGAAAACCTCAGTAAAGAATATGTGCTGTATAGACTGCAGCATGGATTTTCTATTGAAGTCTACACAGCGCAGGGTACAGTCGGTTTTCGGCAGATTAAAAATACTGAATCTGCTGAAAAAATGACCAAAATCCTGTGCTGTGTAGACCTAGCCCAAAATCAATGTGAACAGAACCTTATACTGGGAGTGTATACAGTCAGGCTCGGACTGGGCCGCCGGGGGATCGGTGAATCCCCCGGTGGGCTCCCTTGAGCTGCTGTGGGCCCCAGAGGCAGTGCCGCCACTCCCCAGGGCCCGGCCGCGCATCCAGGGCCGTTCCTAGGGGCGGGCGAGGCGGCGCCGGTGCTCCGCTCACCCGAGGGGGGCGCCGCTCACCTCGCCCGCACCACGGTTAGCCTCTGACTCTGCCGGCAGCTGCACACACTTTGTGACCTTGAGAAAGCGCTAGTCAGTGCGCGAAACGGCCGTAGGCTGAGGTGGATGTGCTTGTTTCCCATGATATGTGAGTGTTTACAATAAAAGCTTTATAAAGAAGAAGACCGGTGAGTGCCGCTTATATTTCTTACCATTTGGATGACCATTGGGACTTTTTCTATTTTGAGCTGAGCACCGCCGAAATTGGATATATTGCGGGGTATCTGTATTAGACATTGACGTATGTGGAGTAATTCATGTGTGTCGGTGCCGCTTGATTATCTTGAGTTCTGTTACACACTTAGTGCAGCTGTCGGTACAGGGAGGAGGCAGGACAGATCACTCCCCTCCTGCCTCCTCCCCTGTATGTATCAGCGCTCAGTCAGCGCCGATACATACACAGCAGCGTCGCAGGGGGGCACGGCTTTCACCGCGCCCCCTGCGACGCTCAGTCTCGGCTCCTGTCCCAGGAGGCCCCGGGAGCTGAGTGTAAGCAGTGTGATGACGTCACGCCGCTTACACTGAATCCCGGCTCCTGGACCTGGACACACTGCGGGGATCATGGAAAGGTGAGTTTTTTATGTTTTATACAAAACTGGCTACCGGGGGCCAAACAGGCCACAGGGGGCCAAACAGGCTACAGGGGGCAAAACTGGCTACAGGGGCAAAACAGGCTACAGGGGGCAAAACAGGCTACAGGGGGCAACAAGCTACAGGGGGCAAAAGTGGGGGCAACAGGCTACAGGGGGCAACAGGCTACAGGGGACAACAGGCTACAGGGGACAACAGGCTATAGGGGCAAAACAGGCTACAGGGGACAACAGGCTACAGGGGGCAAAACAGGCTACAGGGGGCAAAACTGGGGGCAACTGGCTACAGGGGGCAAACAGGCTACAGGGGACAAAACAGGCTACAGGGGGCAAAACAGGCGACAGGGGGCAAAACTGGCTACAGGGGGCAAAACTGGCTACAGGGGCAAAACTGGCAGGGGCAACTGGCTACAGGGGACAACCCTGGCTACAGGGGGCAAAACTGGCTACAGGGGGCAACTAGCAGGGCTACAGGGGGCAACTGGCTACAGGGGGCAACTGACTACAGGGGCAACTATCATGGCTGCTGGGGCTACTATCTGGTTACAGGGCGATATTACATGGCTACAGGGGCAACTATCTGGCTACAGGGGCAACTATCATGGCTGATGGGGCTACTTTGTTGTTATAGGGGGGTAGTACATGTCTACAGGGGCAACTATCTGGTGACGCATTGTGGCGCATTATTTTACGGGGGAGGGGAGGGGTGTCAAAATTTCTTCACTTTGCCCTGAGTGCAATTTAGTCTAGGAATGACCTTGCGCGCATTCGGTCACTGAACGGCCAGGACCTGCGTCCCGAGCGCTCAGAGACCGGGCCCGGGAGTTGGGGACTAATGTCCCCGACTCCCGGGCTGTGCGGTGTCAGCGGAGCCGAGCACCGATAGCTCGGCTCCGCCGACTGCTCTGGCAGGCTTAAGGCATTAGGCCTTAAGCCTGCCGGCCGCCGGCCCCTACTCCTGGGCGTAGGCTGGCGCGGTTAACGCACCATCAACTGTGAGATCGGAGCGGCCGGGAGATGGAGCGGGTGTGAGGTAAGTGGCTGTTTGTTTGTTTTTTTTTTTAACTACCTAAAGGGGCCCTGGCTACCTAAAAGGGGGGCCCTGGCTAATAAAAGGGGAGTCCTGGCTACATAAAAGGGGGGCCCTGGCTAATAAAAGGGGGGGCCCTGGCTACCTAAAAAGGGGGCCCTGGCTAATGAAAGGGGCCCTAGCTAGTGAAAGGGGGCCCTGGATAACAGAAGGGGGCCCTGGCTAATGAAAGGGGGCCCTGGGGATTAAAAGGGGGCCCTGGCTAATAAAAGGGGGCTCTGGCTAATGAAAGGGGGCTCTGGCTAATGAAAGAGAGCCCTGACTACCTACAGGGGACCCTGACTACCTACAGGGGGCCCTAACTACCTACAGGGGGCCATGACTGTCTAAGGGGGCCCTAACTACCTACAGGGAGCCCTAACTACCTAAAGGGAGCCCTAACTACCTACAGGGGGCCCTAACTACCTACAGGGGGCCCTAACTACCTACAGGAGGCCATGACTGTCTAAGAGGTCCCTAACTACCTACAGGGAGCCCTAACTACCTACAGGGGGCCCTAACTACCTACAGGGGGCCCTGACTATCTAAAGGGGCCCTGGCTACCTACAAACTAAAGGGGCCCTGACTTCCTGGACACTAGCTAAAGGAGGCCCCTAACTGCCTGTATACTACCTAAATGAGACCCCTAACTGCCTGTATACTACCTAAATGAGACCCCTAACTGCCTGTCTACCTGGTAATATAATTGAGAGGGCAGCAGCCCATAGTTGTAGCATTATCTCCATGCGGTTAGTCCTCTTCCCACCCTCCAACCCCTTAGGATACTAGGCCCCTAAGTCAGTGATTTTCAACATTTTTTGAGCCGCGGCACACTTTTTACACTTAACAAATCCCGGGGCACACCACCAACCAAAATGGCACAAAATGACACTAAAACAGTACATATTATACATATAGTTAATAATATCGATTCTAGCCAGAGATGCCCACCCCTGTAGCCAATGTGCCTCCATTGTAGCCAGGATGCCCCCCCTGTAGCCAGTGATCCCCCCTTGTAGCCAGTGATGCCCCCCTTGTAGCCAGTTATGCCCCCCTTTTAGCCAGTGTGCCCCCCTTGTAGCCAGTGATGCCCCCCTTGTAGCCAGTGATGCCCCCATTGTAGCCAGTGTGCCCCCATTGTTAGCCAGTGTGCCCCCTTGTAGCCAGTGTGCCCTCATTGTAGCCAGGATGCCCCTTTGTAACCAGTGTGCCCCCCTTGTAGCCAGTGTGCCCCCGTGTAGCCCGTGTGTCCCCATTGTAGCCAGTGTGCCCCCCTTGTAGCCAGGACGCCCCTCTTGTAGCCAGTGTGCCCCCCTTGTAGCCAGGACGCCACTCTTGTAGCCAGTGTGCCCCCCTTGTAGCCAGTGTTGCCCCCCTTGTAGCCAGGATGCCCCCATTGTAGCCAGTGTGCCCCTCTTGTAGCCAGTGTGCCCCCCTTGTAGCCAGGATGCCCCCATTGTAGCCAGTGTGCCCCTCTTGTAGCCAGTTATGCCCCCTGTAAGTAATTATAAAATAACAAAAGATTACTCACCTGGGTCCGCGCGTCCCGGTCCGGAGCTGCTCAGCAGTGGGAGCTGCAGAGCGGTGTTAAGCAGCGTGTTTGTCATTACGCGCTTACGCTGCACGCAGCTCCCAGGAATCTCATCGGCGGCAGAGCTGCCAGCCGAGGAGACCCAGTGTCACAGGGGGCGCGATGAGAGCTGTGCGCCCCCTGTGACGCTGATACAGGGGAGGAGTCAGGACAGGAACGATCCGTCCCACCTCTTCCCTGCAGCTGCTGGCTCTGCGCGGCTGTTATAAAACAGTCGCGCAGAGTCAGGGGCGCTCCTCCGGGCGGGCAGGGCGGCCGCGGCGCCCCCCGCGGTGAGCGGGAGCCTCGGCGCCCCGGGCGACCGCACGCCCTGCCCGCCCCTAGGAACGGCCCTGAACAAAACACAGGGCGCACCATAGTTTGGGGATCTTTCCCCGCGGCACACCTGACCATGTGTCGCGGCACACTAGTGTGCCGCGGCACACTGGTTGAAAATCACTGCTCTAAGTTATGGCTTGTACCTGCTCTCCCACCCCGGGTAGTTTGTACAGAGGTGGGGATAGGTAAAGAGATGCTGGAAGAGTGAGGATTCTAAGATATTTGTGTGTAAACTCTGCAGGAATGAGTTGTGGCCGGGACAAGTCATCATGGCGGTGCGGAACGGATGCAGAAGAAAAGGGAATAAGAATGACTCAGAAGAGATGAGAGCAACTCATCAGATAGGACGTCTCCGGTGAGTCCCAGATTTCAGGGGTTATTTTACTTCTATATTGGATCAGTGCTGTATTCACTGTAATGTGATCTGACCTGAGCTGGTGTCGAACCCCTATGTGGTCTCTATATGGCGTTGTTGTAGGCTATACCTGAGCTTGTGTTGGACCCTATGTGATCTCTATATGTTGGTGTTGTAGGTTATACCTGAACTGGTGTCTAACCTCTATGTGGTCTCTATATGGCGGTGTTGTAGGTTATACCTGAGCTGGTGTCTGACCTCTATGTGGTCTCTATATGGTGGTGTTGTAGGTTATACCTGAGCTGGTGTCGAACCCCTATGTGGTCTCTATATGTCGGTGTTGTAAGTTATACCTGAGCTGGTGTCTGACCTCTATGTGGTCTGTATATGGCGGTGTTGTTATATCGGCACTAGTATAGTGGCAGCGTACACTTGTCCCTGATTGTAAGTGTGAGGGAACGACTGACCCTGTGATTAGGAGTTAGACTTTTACTTTCTTGCTGGTGATTATTTTAGAAGGTGGTGAGGTGCGTGACCAAGGGAAACATGGAGGGGATATTGTATGTGGGTGGAGGGGGATATGGATGGAGCTACTTAGCCCTGTGTCTATGATATGTTAGACTGACAAATGTGTGACTCTCTTGCTATTGTACTACACAATACAGTTCTGTTTTGCACACTGTATTATGTGGTAAAATGGGCGCATTTATGTCCGAGAGGCCGGTAATATTTTCATGTACAGTAGGGTGGGCCACCATGATCAACTCCCCTGTGGTCCCCAGACCCACCAGTCCGACACTGTATACAGTATAGGTTAATGCTCCAGAGAGATGTCAACATGGCTATCAGCTTAGTTCTGTAGTTTAGCAGAAGGCCAGGAAAATACAAGGACATTTAGGGAAACATGTATGAAAAGTGTTTAGGTCTAAAACTCACTTTTTGTCCATAGGTTACTATGGGCAAAAAATTGAGTTTTAGACCTAAACAGTTTTCATACATGTGGCCCTTAGTTTTACTAGAAAAAAACCTAAATTCAAATGAACAATAAACACCTGCTATTCAGAACTCCTAATCCATAATTCTCCCACAACTATGACATACAGACAGTGCTACATCAATTTGTTTGGTTTTTCAGAGTTATTCTGTGTTAATGAACATTACTTTAATAAAAGTTATGTTTTATACATCTTTCCAGTGAATATATTGATTTTGAGATATTTTTAATAGATTTAACCTTAGACCTACTTTACCCTTCTGCATTTGTTTTTCAAAAATAAGCTTATCAAAGATTGTAAGCTCTTAATAGATTGTAAGCTCTTGCAAGCAGGGCCCTCACACCTTGTGTCTCATCTGTAAGTAGCTTTTCATTGTGTAATGTCTGTCTTTTTGTCTGTACCTACACCCTCCAAATTGTAAAGTGCTGCGGAATATGCTGCACTATATAAATAAAGACTATTATTATTAAGAGACCTGTAGAATTTACAAGAAATTGTGACTTTTTGACTCTTTAACTGGCAAACTGAAGTATTAAATAAAGTGGTTTATAAAACCATATTCTCATGAGTAAACACATTCATACAAGGTCAAATTGTGATAATTCAACAATTTAAAGATATACATAGACTATGTTATGGCTAGACTAGATGAAGCAAGGAAACTCTAATATTAGTTGTGAGGTAATTGCCAGCTTTCAACAACATGATATCTATGTGCTTGTGACATCTGTCTGGGAAATGAAGAATATAAAAGGTTGGATTATTACCTGTCTTCCTATCCTGGTGCAGTTGATTTCTAATGTACAATAAAAAATGGATCCATCTAAAATTACATAAAATCAGCATCACTTTGTGTCATTTGCATCCTTTTTCAATGGTATATTCGGCTTCAAAAATAAAAATAAATACATTTCAACAGGATGCAAATGCGTGTGAATTTAGCATTAGCATTGCAAAGGTGTCTTCAATTACTACTTCCATCGCTGCAGATGCCAAATGTATAGTATATGTTTACTGCATGTCTATATTTATTGTGCATGTAAGGGTAGATATAAATGAAGCGATCTCGGCACAGTCATAGTGATTTTCAATTAGCTTAATAAGCGGCTGCATGGATTTGCAGGTAAGCAGCTGCAAAATCTCATTGCCATTGGCCATCAATGTTTATTAGTATTCACTTTTTCTTAACTGGTTATGTCGTTTTGCAGATGTTCATCTGCTAATCCATGCGGTGGCTTATTGAACTAATTGAAAATCGGTGGTGCTAGGTGCCAAAGCGGTTCTCATCCATGGCACAGCCACAATGGGACCATGCTGAGACTGCTTTCTGTATTACTAACCTAAGACAGAAGACAACTGTACTTGTTCATGGGACATTTCCTCCCAGAAGAGGTAATGTTACAGACCCAAGGATGTAATGACTATAGCAGAAGGCCCAAAATGCTAGTAGACTTGTTTTTCTTAACAATGTCACAAGAGGTCTTGTGATAAGATTACTCTACTCTTACAAAGATTATACTGTTCTACTTATGTTTGTTTTTCTCACGAGGAATTGTCTAGCTAAAGCCGTCCACAAGTACAGTGTGCAGCTGTATTGTTTATCATGGCTAGACACTGGAACATATTGCCACTATATTGAGATGATACATGGAATTTTGGCCATACATAGACCTACACTAATTCAGACGTACAGGTGTTTGCCATGATGGTTGCTATATGCCCTCTGCTGGTCCTTTCAGAATATATTTATATATAGTACCTTCGTATTATAGCACTGTCATACATGTAGAGGTGTAGCCCAGAGTTTAAAGGTGTTGTTTCACTTTAGACATTATTGGCATATCAGTAGGATATGCCAACAATGTCTGATAGGTTCGAGTCCCACATTTATATCTAGAATGAGCCCCAGTATCATTTTTGTTCTTTATGGAGAGGTGGTAGGGGCTCTCCCAATGAAATGAATGGCAGTTCTGGGTATAACCGAGTGGTACTGCTAGACTGTACTCGGAACTCCCATTAATTTCAATGAGAGAGTCGCGACCACCACTTCATTAAAAACAAAAATGACCAAAAAAACCCAATAAAAAATAGGGCATATAAATTATACATTTTATGGAAAAATACACTTAAAATGTATAGGATACAGCAATCAGAGATGACCCTCCCAGCCACTGACAGAAAGCAATCCAAAGGTCAAATATGACACCGTCAACTGAGATTGATCAAACAGTACACACAAACAGGTCAAAAAGAAAAGACGTGCTGCCACAACACACGTTTCGTCTGCGCTTTCTCAAGGGGAAGATTTCCCTTGAGAAAGCGTAGAAGAAATGTGTGTTGGGGGAGCACGTCCTTCTTTTGGTCACTTCATTCCCTTTTGGATCTGTCCTGGGATAAGCAACATTTATTATCATTCAACAGGATCTGTGCAAATATTGATACTTTTTTTTTACCTGTTTGTACATACTGTTTGATCAATCCCAGTTGATGTTGTCACATTTGATTTTTGGATTGTACGTGCTTTCTGTCATTGGGTGGGATTGTCATCTCTGATTGCTGTGTCCTATACATTTTAAAGGCAATGTGTCATCAAAATTGACTTATTATTTAACTCACATTTTTATGTTAAACATATTTTTTAAGAATTTTTCACTTTGGCCTTATAATAGTCTGACACTTTCTGTTCTGTAGAGAGATTTTCAGTAGTTTCATTATCAGTAAAAGCAGGATTACACAGAGAGGGGACACCGATGTGTATAGATAACACAGGATCCACCAATCACAAGAGGAGATGTCACAGCTCACCCTCCCTGCACACTTCCCAGGTCACAGAGCATGCCTAGAAAACTCTCCTATAGAAGTCAATGGGACTGATCCAGTCCACAGGTTCGATGATGAAAAGCATCTCTCTAAATGCTGTTAAAGCAGCGCAGACAAGAAAGCTTTCCCCACAATCTATGTAGACAACCGAATTGATAGATCTACGATTAGAAACTAAAAACGGCTAGGGAAAAAAGAATATGTATCAGGGTCTTGTTTTAAAAAAATAATTGCTGACAGATTTTTCAATAAAATTTACAATTTATATACACTGTTTCAATATTCGGTATTTTTTTGTTTGTTTTTGACAATTGGTTCCGATACATACTCATGTTTATTGTGTACAATCATGGATTATATATGTTTGGTAGCTAAGAACAAAAATGGTATCGGGGCTCATTCCAGAGATAGGTGCACATCCCTGAGGTGGGACCCATACATATCAGCCATTGATGGTATATCCTAGCAATATGCCATCAATGTCTGAAGTGGGACAACCACTTTAATATCCTTATTGTATGGTGCACATTCCTTCTCTGTAGATGCTATATGTTAATTAATTATTATCTAATCTATATACTGGGAGCTTATGTGTATTGTGTATTTTTCAGGATGGCACCATATTTGTCCCATTGGGATATAGATGCAGATTCATAAAGGGATTTTCTCATTACATTAAATGGTCTTCAGAGTAAGGGGACAGTGAAAACAAGCAACTTTTCAATTGTATGTCATTTGAAAAGCTGTTTTGTTTTCACTGTCTCCCTTATCTTTGTTTTCTGTAAACACTGTTCCCCAGTGCCGGTCGGACTGCATAGCTAGAGGAATGACACAGTGACATGTGGACTCAGACAGAGGGGGGGGGGGGAGAGAGCAGGGATGTGCTATCCCCTCCCATTGATCTCAAACAAACACACTGACTCGGGAGCCAGCATGAACAGGGGGGGATGATGTCAACCCCTTCAGTTAAGAAACACCCAGCTGGGAGGGGAAGAAAGGCCCTGGATTTGAGGAGCTGAGAAAATTAAACTACAAGAAAACAGACGAACTGATGAAGCGATAAATCCCCTTTAATATATATGTCTTCATAAATGATCATATCTTCATTACCTATAGGTGACTCCCCATCCCTGACAGCAGGCATCTGGTTTTCCTTTCATAGTCACCAAGATTTTCTGTATAGTTCCCCATTATGTGTATATAAACCCCCCAGTGAAGTCTGCAGGAATGAATTGTAGCCGGGAGAAGACATCATGATGGTCTGTGCTGGATGGAGAAGAATAAGGAAAGTGAAAGACTCCAATCAGAAAATACATCACCTGTGAGTCCGTAAATGTATTTGCGCTGTAATCAGTTATGTGTCTGCAGAGCCTGCGTACACTGGTACCTACCACTATATGGTCACTGTGTGGGGGTGACGTATAGTCTGTAGAGCCTGTGTACACTGGTATCTACCACTATTAGGTCACTAAATGGTGGTAATATTCAGTCTGCAGAGCCTGTGTACACTGGTATCTAACACTGTATGGTGGAAAGATTGGTTGTAGTGTAATGGTTTAGGTTCAGGCACAGTTTGGCAGCATTTCCCAGCTGTCCTGGATGCTGAATAGGCTAACCAATGTTAAGGAAAACGTTGGTGATGCCAAACCTCTCAGCTTTCTTCCAGAGCCATTACACAGTAGTTGGGTGTAGTGAGCATAGCCTTTTGCGGAGGGGTGTGGCTTGTTATACAGAGGGTGTGATATATGAAAATTTTGGGGCAGTACGCATCCCTCTTTCGTTCCCAAAATTTCTGGTTAAGGATGAAAGGTGAGTGGTGTAGGCAGCTGTCACTCACCAGGGCAGAACCAGACGAGTGTGGCAGAGCTGTCAGTCACACCCAGACAGCACAGTATCAGACCATGTTCAGAAAGAAAAGCAAAGAACCTGCACAATACAGCTAAAAATCATGGCCAAAAGCGCAGTCTCTGCTGTACGTTACGGGCCAAGGACTGAGCTGCGTCCTGAATAGGCATGGTCATGACAGTAACCCCCCTTCCTCTCCCCTTTTTTAAGGGGCCGCCGGACTCTCAATAAATCCACCATACGTGGAAGAGCTCAGGCAATGGCATAGCTTGCTAAGATGTGGGGCCAATATCCCAGAAGGAACATCACTAGGTGCCAGATCCTGAGATTTAGCAACAGAGGCAGCAAGATTGTGAACAATGGTCGCGAAACATCAGCAGAGTCAGAAATAAAATCAGGAGGGTCGGCTCCATCAGGCAGTCAGATTACTGCAGAGAAGTACAGTGGGAAGGACAATGAGGAGTCCCCTTTACTCCAATCAAAGACAGAGTTATGATTATGTAACCAAGGGAGACTCAAAACAATATCTGTTGACAAATTGCCCATGACAAAAAAAACCTAAAAACTAAGAATAGTCAAGGGCCAACCTGCAAATACAATTGGGAGGTTTTGAAGTGGATTCTCCCTCCTGCCAACAGCTTATAGTCAGCTCCCTTAACAGGATGAGGATGATCCACCTTCACGTACAAGTCCAAGGCTGACTCAAAGGCAGAATCTACAAAGTTGGCAGAAGCCTCAGAATCAATCAAGGCCTGCTCAGATACAGACTTAGAATCAAAAGATAAGGACACCGGCAATAACACTTTTGAAATGAATATGGAAGATTCCTGGATGCCTGAGTGGCTCCTTCAGCTAACACCCCTGGTATCTGGGTCTGGTGAGGCAGTTCTGAAGAAAATGACCAGCTTTGCCACAGTACAGACACAGGGCGTTTCTCATGAGGTACTCACTACTGATTTTGGTGTTCATGACTCCGAGTTGCATCGGCTCCTCTTCGAGGATGGAAGGGAAAGGGACAGAGTTTGTCAGGAGGGACAAAAAGGCATAAAAGACACGAGAGGATGTTCAGGTCCTAGCTTTTCCTTTCCCCTCTCCTGGAGCCTGCCGCTGATGCAGACTGCGAGAGCCATGGCTTGCTCTAAAGTACTGGGATTAGGGTGGTTGAACCAGATGTCTTTGATGGTATCAGGCCCTGTCTGAATAGGGTCTTTAATGCTGGGTCACACCATGCGGCAGTTACACACCAATTGCGGAATTCGGTGCAATACTCCTCAGCCGGGTCTTTTACCTTGGTGTAAATTCGAGAGCTGAGTCTCCGCAAGTGATGTGTGGTCAGGCTCAGAATAATTGAGCCCTAGGGACTTAAAAAACAGGTCTAAAGAATTCCACTCTGGAGCAGCTGGGGGGAAGTTTGAGGTTCACCCTGAAGAAGCAAGTGCCTTGATCCTAAAATATAGCCAACATAACTCTCCAGACGACGGCAGATGGAACAGGGGCTACTGCAAGGGGTGCAGCAGCAGCGTTCGCCTGTTGCTGGGTGAGAAGTTGTACCTGGTTTGCCAGGTCTAGTACCAAGTTAGCTAGGCCTTCCATCTGACTAACAAGCTCCTAAATAACAGTCATGCTATACACATGGTGGGGGGAAACATTTTTTAGGGTCGGTTATAATGTATGCAACCCTCGGAGAAGATAAACAGATAGGGACAGTCAGACAGTGCATCCTAGCACTAAGTCCTTAAACGGTCGGCAACAATTGGGTGGTGGTCCCTAACCTGATTATGTGCTAACACGGAACAGACAAGACAGACAAACACAATGTAGACAGTTCAGGCGAAAATGGGTCAGGAAAGCATAAAATCAACAGAAACAGCAGGCAATAAACAGATGTCAAAGAGGCGGACACAATAGGGATGTCAGAGTCCAGTTCCAGAGTGTAATTTAACTGGCCTGCTAACATCTGGAACACACAGAACACAGACAACCAGGCAAGAAAAGTTAGTGGTGCAGTCAGCTGCAACTCACCACTCAAGCAGAATGATCTGCAGCCCTGTCCTAGGGCAAGCAGGACCAGACGGGTGTGGCAAAGCTGTCAGACAGCACAGTATCAGACCATGTTCAGACAGTGCAAAGAACCTGCACAATACAGGTACACATCATCGCCAAAAGTCCTTAAGGACCGAGGACTGTGCTGCGTCCTGAACAGGCATGGTTATGACAGGAAGTGTGCAAATATGATGAGACTCTTTTTTTTTTTTTAATATAGCTAATGATATAGAAAATTATATATCCAGATCTTTGTGCGCTATGTCGAAGATTTTAGAAACGTGGATAGATAAATAACTCCTCAAATAATCCTAAAAGTTAAATCCCTGGACTGATATTTTAGCAGAACAAGGGGCGTTCAAACTTCCCCATTGTACCACTTTACTCCTACATTAGGCTGCATTTACAGCGGTGTTAAAAACTACAGAAGAAATAATGCAGCATGATGAGCTATTTTTCCATTAAAATAATGAACACCATGACAGAAACCTGACAAACTCCACTGTAGTCCATAAAGTCTGTTGGTTGCTGTTGGTGTCCATTATGTAGCTAATCCATCACCGCTGTTATTTCCATCATGAGATGGACCAGAAAACTTGAAATAGAAGGCTATGTGCATATAGCCCTGTAGCAGCATGATTCATCATACTTCTATAAATGAGTATTTATCACACATTCTGCATCTTCTGGATGAATGACATCTTTTGGATTTGGAATTGATGACTGCATGTACACATCTAAAAGAAAGTGAAAGTTTTCATTTTGCTTTCTGCAGTGCGTATAGTCTTTCAGTTTGTTCAGGTAGTTTCCAGAAGGTACAAAGTTCAAACCATTGACTTCTTGTTTGAAGTCTGACTAAAGCAATCAATTTAGCAATAAAACACAAGAAATACCGTAAGCCAAACGGATGTGAGCAACCTGTTATCAACCTGTGTTCTATGAATTGGAAGGGCAGGATTTATGACTAATACATACATTTATAAATAGGCAGAAACTGTACCAAACTCTGAAAAATAACGGCGGGGAATCCAAAACATTTTTTTTGTGGTATCTGGAATTTTAGACCTAATTCTGGGTATTTTCCTGCTGCCATTCCAAGAATACTATCCATTTTATTTTAGGAGCTCTAGTTTTTTAGAAATTGCTGAAGTCATTGCCTATTGGTCTTATGATTATTTTTCTGCTAGAATTTGTTTACTGTTAGTACACATTTAACTTATGATTTTGCTGATGTTTTATTGATGCTGTTTGGTACAGTAGAGCTAATGATCAATGCTGACTGAAAAGACAGTGAACACTGAGCAGAAACATGGTGGTTTCGAAAAATATTATCACAGAACCTCTGGTTGATGAATAAAAGATCATATTGCCACCACTGCATATCAAACCTGGTTTGATGAAACAATTTGTAAAGGAATGAAGAGAGAGGAACCAAGTTTTGGTTACATATGAAGAAAATTTCCATCTACGATTAAGGACTTTTTATGAAACACGAATCAACTAAATAATGCTCATCATAAGTGTTGCCTGATTTTTCTGGTAAAGCATTTGTAAATGCTTTTTTAATGATTTCCTAATAAAATACATTTTTATATGTACCTTCTGAAAGTACAGCTGGTTTTCACTCTTCAGATCAAGTCTTTTCAATGGGCCATAAAGCTGGCAACTCATGAAAGCTTATTGTTTTCGAGATTTAATTGAGGCATGTATGTGGTTGTTGTTTTCTATGGCTGTAAAGAGTTTTCTATAAGGCCGTTAATTACTATGAACATAAATATTATGCTTCCTTCTTTTTGTACACTTAGGGCGACAAGTATATACGGGGCTGCGCCAGAAGTCTGGCGTCTTTTCAGTACGAAATTGGCGCAGGTCCTGTTCGCTATATTTTTAATGAGGTACACTCCAATATTAGGTGCATTACAAAGCACCCACGGAACTTTGTAATGCACCTGAGATCGGGGGGGGCGTGCTGGAGGTGTGTTGCATTACAATCGTACGATTCTACACATTTATGACTTTTGAATGGCAAATCCAGCTGCATTACAGAATTACAGAATTGTCGCTTTGTAGCTAGAAAGTACTAAATCTATAACCCATAGTAGAACAGGTTCATACATTCAGGTGCATGCTACGCTACTAATTCATGCAAAAAAATGGCACCTGGGTTGGCAAAAATCATACATGTCGCTCTTAGTTGTAACATTGATATCAAATTACTATAGCTCCACAATCCTGTGGATCAAGTTCAAAATTGTCTTTTTGATGTAAGTGATGATCAGGAAATTATTTCACCAGGAAATAAGGGCCATGGAACTGTGTATGGAACTGTGATAATGGGATAAGTATATGGTGGTGGACTACCGGTGAAGCATCCAGCACGAATGTCCAGAAACAACTCATCACATGACATTATAGAAACTTTTGAATTGTTGTCAATATCTTAGGCTTTTTGAGATTTATCTTCATACCTTCAGGTACAATACAGTATGTATAAATCTATGTGAATATATGTCATATCTTGATAAGTAGACCTGTTGGAGAAAAACTGTTATTTTCAGAATCTACAACCCCAAAATACCTCAAATGGTCTAACATCTCGATCACCAAAAGCTGTGTTTCCTCGTGTATTGCATATAGAATGATAAAATAAAATTTACCCTTTTAGGCATGTAAAAACATTTGTCAATCTTGGTCTTGGCTGGCATACATTTACACCAAAAGGTGGGACCTGCACCTATCAGACATTTATGGCGTATCCTATCGATATGCCATAAATATCTGGAGATGGAAACACCCCTTTAAGGATTAATGCTCTCTACTGTAGAACCAACCAAGAATTACCAATGAGCCCCACATTAGACCCAGTAAGGCTCATAGGTGATCTTAGGTATACAACGGTTCCTCTTCTCAATGTTTATATCTATACTTTGGAAAGAGATCTCCAAACAAATAGTCGGCTATATAATATCACAAAGTACCTTAAAACTCTCTTATTGCAGGGAATACTGCAGTGTAGTAATGTGTCTAGTTCCACTGTAAATCTCCTTCTTATGTTTCAGTAACCGTGGTTCTGTCTAAATGGTAGTGAGGGAGATTGTCCCTGAGGGCCAAAAGGTAGGGAGCAGTGACTTTTATGGGAATCCCAATTAGGTTAAGTGACTGTGATTAAAACTCCTGTCGCAGATGGGAAATAGATCTTTTTTCAGTATGTGAACAAAGCCTGCATGTGTTTCGTCTGCAAAAATTCTGCCTCTGCTTTAGCTGCATTATCGCTTTATACCAAAATCGTCACACAGGAATTAACAAAGCACTCAACAAAACATGGGCCACCTTACATTTGGCGTGGTCTCCAGGATGTGGGCTGCATGAGTGGTGCACTTGGCTTTTAGGCACTGGTGGTGGAGAACTTTTATTCTGGTGGCCCAATTGGGATGACTAGAATGACTAGAACTCTTTGGTCTTATGTATGAAAACTGTCTAGCAGGAAGACTTTCTTTGTTGCCCATAGTAATCAATCAGAACGGCGCTTTCATTTTTTTCAGAGCATTATATGAAATGAGGGCTGAGCTCTGATTGGTTGCTACGAGCAACAAAGACAGTTTTACTGCGAGATAGTTCTCAAACATAAGGTCCTTAATTTGAGATATGAACAGCCACAGTATATGTAGGTAGCTTCTGCTCATAGTTGTAAGGCAGCCTTCATAGGCACTAGTTCTTCATGCTAAAGGGATATTATAGCCTCCTCATATGGCGATACCTACTTAAACCCAAGTGGTGTTCAAAAATCTGCCAAAAATTCCTGGAGGGAGGGAACTCGATTCAGTTTTTACTCTGAATCTGTGTCAATGTGTTATTGAACAAGGGAAGGAGGTCTGAAAATAAGTACTCCGGTTAGCAGGGGGGCCTACAAGCTGAGACTGAAATACCAACACCTGCCTGGGGTGTTGCCAGCAGTCCACTTTGACGACACAGAGTCCTGACTGACAGAGAGTTCACCAGGCTGCTAGAGACTTCATCCACATGAAAAGTGGTCCAGTTCCTCTAATGAGTGACTCTGATAGATAAGGACAAAAGTTGTTAACTGAGAGGGTAATGTTAAGAGAGTTACAAAGAGCCACTATAGAACTATACAACACACCCATTTTTAAAAGAGTCCCTTCTCCTTTAAAGAGAGACTGCTACATATAACAGCCATTGAAAATGATTAGTTACTGTTATTACTATGTGCCTTAACACTCATTTATTGCAGCAGATGATGCAAGATGTAATAATGTCTTTTGTTTCACGGTAACACTGTGTTTTTGCTAACTGTGCAGGGGAAACAGAGACATAGGTGTGAATCAGAGACTCTGTGCAAGAGTACTGGAGAACTACCAGTTAGTGCTGACAGTATAACTATGCCTCTATAACAGAACCGCCAAGATGTTGCCTAGGGCGCCTACCTCTGCCTGTCACTTAGGGGTGCAGTCAGGGGCCCCGAACCTCGCCGGGCTCCAAGCCGCTGCCATGGGCCTGAAGCGCCGGTGGTCTCTTTGAGGGCTTCTGCAGAGCAGAGAGCGAGCGCTCCCTGCTCCGCAGACAGTGTTGGACCGGCTCTTGGAGGATTGCTGGATCCTCTGGTGAGCCACGGATCCGACACAGCAGGGCCGCCGGGTCCTCATAGCGCTGAGGACCCGCCGCGGCCCCGTGCGTTTCAGCTGACAGCATCGCGATGAAGTGATGTCATCTTGACGCTGCCTCTCCTCAGACGCACAGCCCGTCATAGGCTGTGCACTCGAGGAGCTGCCGGAGGAGCGTCCCAGCTCTGGAGGCGGGGCCTGAAGAGGAGCGCAGGGTCGGGAAGCAGGTAAGTATGAATGTTGTTATTTTTACCTGCTGAGTGCCCCTATATGCCTGCTGAGTGCCCCTATATACCTGCCTGAGCCTCTATATGCCTGCTGAGTGCCCCTATATACCTGCTGAGTGCCCCTATATGCCTGCTGAGTGCCCCTATATACCTGCTGAGTGCCCCTATATGCCTGCTGAGTGCCCCTATATACCTGCTGAGTGCCCAATATGCCTGCTGAGTGCCCCTATATACCTGCTGAGTGCCCCTATATACCTGCCTGATCCTCTATATACCTGCTGAGTGCCCCTATATACCTGCTGAGTGCCCCTATATGCCTGCTGAGTGCCCCTATATACCTGCCTGAGCCCCTATATACCTGCTGAGTGCCCCTATATACCTGCTGAGTGCCCCTATATGCCTGCTGAGTGCCCCTATATACCTGCTGAGTGCCCCTATATACCTGTTGAGTGCCCCTATATACCTGCCTGAGCCTCTATATGCCTGCTGAGTGCCCCTATATACCTGCCTGAGCCTCTATATGCCTGCTGAGTGCCCCTATATACCTGCCTGAGCCCCTATATACCTGCCTGAGCCCCTATATACCTGCTGAGTGCCCCTATATACCTGCTGAGTGCCCCTATATACCTGCCTGAGCCTCTATATGCCTGCTGAGTGCCCCTATATACCTGCCTGAGCCCCTATATACCTGCTGAGTGCCCCTATATACCTGCTGAGTGCCCCTATATACCTGCCTGAGCCTCTATATGCCTGCTGAGTGCCCCTATATACCTGCTGAGTGCCCCTAGCTATATACCTGCCTGAGAGTGCCCCTAGCTATATACCTGCCTGAGAGTGCCCCTATATACCTGTGATTGTGCCCCTATATACCTGCCTGAGAGTGACCTTATATCAATATACCTGCCTGAGTGACCCTATATTTATATAACTGCCTGACTGAGGAGACATATATATATATATATATATATATATTTATATTGTAAGCAACCAGCAGGAAAGATAGTGGATGGAAGGTATGTCCCTAGTATTATGCTGCAAATAGTAAGGAAGTTCCAGGGATGTCAGAGCGGCCGATCCAGTGGGACAGCCCAGTCTTTCCACAGCAGCAGAATGGCAGCAAGAGAACTGCACTAGTGGGGCCACCAAGGAACCGGACCTTGGTGGGGAAAGTCAGCAGTATAGATAAGTAACCATAGGTTACGTATGTTTGTGTATTTTAGTATAGCTGCTGTGCAGCTTTATTGGGCTGCTTTTTCTGAACGGCTGTAGCGTGGGTGGGAGGCCGTTCACCCCTCCGGTCCAGGCTTTACCAGTATCCCTGGGCCTTTAAAGCCTGTGCAGGAAGAGACCAGGTGAGAGAGTCAACATGGTGATGATTGCTGTCAGGAGTCATTTCTCCAGGAGGTGCTGAGTAGGAAGGAGCCTGCTACAGACCACTGAACCAGACCGAGGAGGTCTGCTACACAGAGACTGTACCTGCCACACGGTGGAGTATAACCTGTGTGCCTTTTGATGCTGGAAGTATAACTTATGTTTTGTGCTGCATGTTAAATGGCTGACGTAAGCCTACGACATAAGACTGTCTGTTTGTTTTGCTGTTTTGTGTGCTTCTAAAATAAACCCTATATTTTTGGTTGCAACCATCCCGTTTGTGCCTACCTCTGTGACCGCTAGTCCCCACATATGGTGGAGGTTGCTATGGGCACTGGTTGCTAAGGGTAACAGCAGCATACGTTTTTGGACTTTTATACGTTTTTGTGAACTGTATGTCCTGGGTGAAGGCTGCTGCATTCCTGCCTAACCAGTCCACAGCAATGGAGGAACTATGCAAGCACCTGGTGCAGGCCAATGCCAACCAGCAAGAAACCAACCGTCTGTTGCTGGAACAGATTGCAGCGCTCAGAGACAATGTTTCTGCGCAGAAGACGGAGGAGGTTTCGGGGGTCGTGCACAGTAAAAAGGCAGTACAGCGCGCTTTGCAAAAGATGACCCCTGATGATGACGTAGAGGCGTATCTGGCGGTGTTTGAGAGGCTGGCGGAAAGAGAGAAACTCCCGGGTGCCGTGTGGACGGAAGTTCTGGCGCCATATTTGATCGGGGAGCCGCAGAAGGCCTACTTTGACCTCACTACAGAGCAAGCCAAGGACTATGACCTCCTTAAGGCAGAGATTATGGCCAGGCTGGGAGTCACCCTAGCGGTGCGGGCTCGCAGAGTCCATGATTGGCGGTTTGAGAAGCATAAGCCGCCCCGCTCCCAGCTGTTTGATCTTCTACACCTTGTGCGCAAGTGGCTGCAACCTGAGGTGCTGAGTCCATCCGCCATCGTAGACCGGATCGTCATGGACCGCTACGCAAGTGGACTGCCACGAGAGCTGCATCGTTGGGTTGCCCAGGGAGACCCCAGGACGCTGGACCAGCTGATTGCCCTCGTGGAGCGGTACACCACTGCAGAGTCCTATCTGGGGCCCGAAAGTAAAGCCCAACAGTCCACGGGGCTCTCCGGGGATCGCTCCAAGGGGCCTGGCGTCAAAGCTTTCTCCGTCGATGACCAGGGGAACCGTGACCGGAGACAGAGTCGGAGTGGTCCACCCAGAAGAGAGAGGTTGGTGGGCCCAGAGAAGGTACTTTCACCCCTTAAAATCCCCCTGGGTGGCCGAGCAGAAGTACGCTGTTGGAAGTGCCAACAATTGGGGCATATTGCAGCGCACTGTCCCCAGCCGGAGGAACCTATGGAGTGTGGTGCCACCCGTCGCCTCTCCATGTTTGCTCACCCTGCCTATAGTGCTTTGCCCCTGCCAGACCCAGGCCCTCAGGAATGCGGTGTCCAGGTAAATGGGGTCAGTGTGGTGGCCCTGTTGGACTCGGGCAGCCCAGTTACCCTCTTGCGAGCTGCCATTCCGCATGACCTGGTTACCCCAGAAAAATGGGTAGGGGGGGGGGTCTGCAGTGGGGGTGGTCATGGGGACACGAAACACTACCCACTGGCGACAGTGACTATCGAGACTGTTTGCGGGACTCTGAGCCATGAGGTGGGCATCATAACAGACTTACTACATCCCCTAATCCTGGGAAGGGACTTTCCCCTGTTCTGGGAACTTTGGTCACAACCCCAAGGTGACGCTATGAGGGCTGTGAGTCCCCAAACCCTCAGTCCAGTCCCACTAGCAGAGGATGTGCATTATGATGCGGTAGGGGTGACCACTGATGTTACTCATAACTTCCCGTTAGCTGTATTGGCAGGAGGCGAGGAAGAGTTGTCCCCCTCTGAGCAAAACGTGCCGGACCTGGAGGTGTCACGGGAGAACTTCGGAACGGCCCAGTTGCGAGATCTCACCCTAAAAAATGCCTGGGACCAGGTAACGGTACTAAATGAGGTCCCGCAAGAGCCGGACGCCGAGAAAAGGTTTCCGCATTTCTCGGTAAATAATGATTTGCTGTATAGGGTTGTAAAAGTACATGATGAAATTGTGGAACAGTTGTTGGTGCCAGTACCCTATAGAAAGATGGTACTTGATATGGCTCACAGTCATGTGCTAGGGGGTCACTTGGGGGCAGAGAAAACGCAGGAGCGGGTATTAAAACGTTTTTTTTGGCCAGGCTGTCATCAAGAGATTGTAAATCCTGCCCCACATGCCAATTAACCGCTCCTATGTCTCATTTCAGGAGTCCTTTAGTTCCCCTGCCAATTATTGAAGTGCCATTCGAAAGGATCGCTATGGATTTAGTAGGGCCATTGGTCAAGTCTGCCCGGGGACACCAGTACATTTTAGTCATACTGGATTATGCTACCAGGTATCCTGAGGCCATTCCCCTAAGAAATACGTCCTCAAAGTGTATTGCCCGAGAGTTAGTGCAAGTCTTCTCTAGAACGGGCTTACCAAAAGAAATCCTGACCGACCAGGGGACACCTTTTATGTCTAGGGTAATGAAGGACTTGTGTAAGTTATTGCACATTAAACAACTGAGGACCTCGGTGTATCATCCTCAAACTGACGGATTGGTCGAGAGATTCAATAAAACCTTGAAGGGGATGTTGAGAAAGGTGGTAGAAAAGGATGGGAGGGACTGGGATTGTCTGCTGCCATACCTTCTATTCTCCATCAGAGAGGTTCCTCAATCCTCCACGGGGTTCTCCCCGTTTGAATTGTTGTATGGGAGACACCCTAGGGGTATGCTGGACATCGCCAAAGAGGCATGGGAAAGTGAGGCTACCCCCTACAAAAGTGTTGTAGAACACGTCGCCCAGATGCAGGATCGCATCAGCCGAGTAATGCCCATTGTAAAGGAGCACCTGCGGAGGGCACAAGAGTCACAGAGTCGGGTATACAATAGGGCCGCTAGGGTTAGGCAGTTTAACCCCGGAGATCGCGTACTGGTCCTGGTTCCCACAGCTGAGAGTAAGTTCCTGGCTAAATGGCAGGGTCCTTATGAAGTGGTAGAGAGAGTTGGAGAGGTGAACTATAAGATACATCAGCCAGGGAGGAGAAAACCCCTTCAACTTTACCACATAAATCTAATAAAGCCGTGGCATGACAGAGAAGCTCTGGTAGTGTCCCTGACAGCCCAAGTGGAAGCACCCTCAGATATTGGGAAGGTTACCATAGGGGACGCCCTGTCCAAACATCAAAGACAGGAGACCTGGGAGTTGTTACAACGTAACAGGGACATCTTCACCGACCTTCCAGGCACTACAGATGTGGTGCAGCATGACATAGTTACGGACCCTGGATTGAAAGTTCATGTTAAGCCCTACCGTATTCCAGAAGCTCGGAGACAAGCGGTCTCTGAGGAAGTAAGGCGCATGTTGGCCCTGGGTGTCATTGAGGAGTCCAAAAGCGGGTGGTCTAGCCCCATTGTGTTGGTGCCTAAGCCAAATGGGACTTGGCGGTTCTGCAATGATTTCCGCCGACTAAATGAGGTTTCTAAGTGGGATTCCTATCCGATGCCCCGGGTGGATGAACTGATTGAGAGACTGGGGTCAGCCAGGTACATAACAACACTGGACCTTACGAAAGGTTACTGGCAGATTCCCCTGTCAAAAGAGGCCAAGGAGAAAACTGCCTTCTCCACTCCGGAGGGGCTATTCCACTACACCAGGATGCCTTTCGGGTTGCAAGGGGCCCCAGCTACATTTCAGAGGGCAATGGATAAGATTCTAAAACCCCATACCAGGTACGCATCTGCCTATCTAGATGATATTGTCATTTTCAGTACTGATTGGGAGTCCCATCTAAGCAAGGTACAGGCGGTACTCGACTCGCTCAGGAAAGCAGGGTTTACGGCTAACCCTGAAAAATGTGCTATTGGGTTAGAGGAAGCCCGGTATTTGGGGTATATTGTGGGTAGGGGCACAATAAGACCCCAAATAAACAAAGTAGAGACAAGTCAGATGTGGCCACAAACCCTCACAAAAAAGCAGGTGAGGGCGTTCCTGGGGATTGTCGCCTCCATTGCAGCCCCGCTGACAGACCTGATGAAAGGGAGGAAGGCGGTAATGGTGCAGTGGTCTGAGGAGGCAGAAAAATCATTTCAGGCCCTGAAAAAAGCCCTTTGTAGCCAGCCGGTGTTAGTGGCACCAGACTTCTCCAAAGAATTTATTGTCCAGACAGACGCCTCAGATGTGGGGTTAGGCGCAGTCATGTCACAGGAGGTGAATGGTGAGGAACACCCCATTACATATTTGAGTAGGAAGCTTACAACCTGTGAAAGAAACTATTCAATCGTGGAAAGAGAGTGTCTGGCGATAAAGTGGGCTTTAGAGTCCTTGCGGTACTATCTGGCGGGTAGAAAATTGTTTGTTGACAGATCATGCCCCATTACAGTGGATGTACCGAAATAAAGGCAATAATGCTAGAGTGACAAGATGGTTCCTGGCACTGCAAGATTTCAAATTTGTAGTAGATATATGCTGACGCCTTGTCAAGGCTCCACTGTCTGGTCGGTTCAAGTGCCCAGTCCCCTGGCCTTGGGCAGAGGGGGGGATGTGTAAGCAACCAGCAGGAAAGATAGGGGATGGAAGGTATGTCCCTAGTATTATGCTGCAAATAGTAAGGAAGTTCCAGGGATGTCAGAGCGGCCAATCCAGTGGGACAGCCCAGTCTTTCCACAGCAGCAGAATGGCAGCAAGAAAACTGCACTAGTGGGGCCACCAAGGAACCGGACCTTGGTGGGGGAAAGTCAGCAGTATAGATAAGTAACCATAGGTTACGTATGTTTGTGTATTTTAGTATAGCTGCTGGGCAGCTTTATTGGTTTGCTTTTTCTGAACGGCTGTAGCGTGGGTGGGAGGCCGTTCACTCCTCCGGTCCGGGCTTTACCGGTATCCCTAGGCCTTTAAAGCCTGTGCAGGAAGAGACCAGGTGAGAGAGTCAACCTGGTGCTGATTGCTGTCAGGAGTCATTTCTCCAGGAGGTGCTGAGTAGGAAGGAGCCTGCTACAGACCACTGAACTAGACCGAGGAGGTCTGCTACACAGAGACTGTACCTGCCACACGGTGGAGTATAACCTGTGTGCCTTTTGATGCTGGAAGTATAACTTATGCTTTGTGCTGCATGTTAAACGGCTGACGTAAGCCTATGTCACAAGACTGTCTGTTTGTTTTGCTGTTTTGTGTGCTTCTAAATAAACCCTATATTTTTTGTTGCAACCATCCTGTTTGTGCCTACCTCTGTGACCGCTAGTCCCCACAATATATATATATATATATATACATATATATATATATATATATATATATATACCTGACTGAGAGGGCATATCTATATCCCTGCCTAATTGAGGGGACATATATACCTAACTGCAGGGACCTATATAGCTTCCTATCTGAGGGGACTTATATACCTATAATTAAGGAGTTGCTGGAAATGTGAGGATTCTAAGATATTTGTGTCCAAATCTGCAGGGACGAGTATTGGCCGGGAGCAATCAGCATGAAGGTGTGAACCGGATGGAGAAGAAAAGGGAAGGTGAACGACGCTGATCAGAAAAGACGTCTCCGGTGAGTCACTAAATGTAACTGCAGTGTAATCACTTATATGTCTGCAGAGCCTACATACAACTAGTATCTACCACTATATGGCCCCTGTATGGCGGTGGTATATGTAATCAGAGCCTGTGTACAGCTGATAATCGCATGTGGGGGTTGTGTTTGGTCAGCGTCTGGCAGGATTATTTGATCCTTAAGTAGTAATAGTTTTGGGTCTTGGTTTTGTAGGAGTTTTTTTTAGTAACAATGACGCGTCTGGTATATTTGCTCCATGTATCGGTGTATTATTTGGTGACTGTTATTTATAAGGTATTTCACTGTCATACGGAGGTGAGTGTTTTGAAAAAGCTAATTTTTCATTGTGCAGTGACTGCTGAGGAGATGGACAGGAGCTATGTGGAATATGCAGAAAGTTAGTGACAGGACCTGGTGCAGGAGCGAGAGGAATTAGTGTGTGTGTGGGGGGGTGCAATTTTTTTGGGGGGAGGAGGGAGGGGCACCAATGGCTGTACTTGCCTAGGGCACCAAAATGCCTTGTCCCAGCCCTGACTGTACCTAACAGGATTTAGTGCTTTATCAGAGTTATGTACACTTGTGCTTCATCTGCAAAGCCTGTGCTTTTGGTGTGCCATCTTCTCATACCAATATTAGTGGACCTCACTCAGCTCCTGGCTGCTATACCAACCTTTCAGCACCCCCACAATCACAGTACTGGGAGACAGGGCCGTCTCTTCCATTGGGCAGGGTTAGTGGCTGTCCAGGGAACCCACGAGCACAGGGAGCCCACTTGGGCAGCCGCCTATCCTGCCCAGTGGCATTACTCAGTGGGCCTATATACCAATCTACTGAGATCTATGTACCTACCTACTTAATGGTGGGCAACATTACTACCTATTTACTTAATGGGGGCACCACACCAGGTAGGAATTGGTAGAGAAGTGCTGATAAAGAGGAGTCTAAAATGTTTGTGCATTAAATTCTGCAGGGATGAGTCGTGGCCAGGAGAAGTCATCATGGCGTTTCAGGTTTGAATGGAGAAGAAAAGGTAAATAGAATATAACTGGGTTATTTTATGTGGTGATAACCCGAGCTGGTGTCTGACCCCTCTGCGGTCTCCATATGGCGGAGTTTTAGGTTACAAGTTTGTTATCAATGAAGTATATTTTTATTCCTGGTTATGCACTAGGCTTCCCAGTCCAACGCTGGTTGCACTGACAATCATATATATCCCCCACCTGACAGCATTTTGTAAATGTACATCAGATTTCTAGAAAGGGCTAAGAAGGGGGAAAAAGGCAACTTCTGTGGCTCATTAAACTATACCTCTAACCCCACCCAATCCTGTGTCTGCACAGTTTATATCTGTACATGCAGAGTCAAACAGATACTGTACAATGCTGCAGAGTATAATGATACTGAATATACAGCACAATAAAACAGTGCAGTTACAGTATCTCAAAATATAGTACACTCCTCACATTTTTGTAAATATTTTATTATATCTTTTCATACAATGCTGAAAATATGACAATTTGATACATTGTAAAGAAGTTAGTGTCAAGCTTGAATAACAGTGTAAATTTGGTGTGCTCTCAAAATACCTCAACACACAGTCATCAATATCTAAACTGCTGGTAACAAAAGTGAGTACAAAATGGACAAATTGTGCTTAATTTGCCATTTGATGTCATGTGACCTGTTGGTGTTACAAGGTTTCAGGTGTGAATAAGGCACAGTTGTGTTAAATTTGGTGTTAGTATTCTCACATTCTATCATACTGGTCACTGGAAGTTCAATGTGGCACCTCATGGCAAAGAACTCGATGAGGGTCTGAAAAATAGAATTGTTGCTCTACATACAGCTGCCTGCAGCATGCTGGCCAAGGACATATAGTGGATTAACAAGACAGGTCCCACTAGAACAGGCGTTGCCATTGTCGCCCAA
Source organism: Phyllomedusa bahiana (assembly GCA_025379985.1). NCBI lineage: Eukaryota > Metazoa > Chordata > Amphibia > Anura > Hylidae > Phyllomedusa > Phyllomedusa bahiana. The sequence continues at coordinate 73,834 of JAODAL010006828.1, forward strand.
AAAAGTGGAATGCATGTGCTCAGCGTCATATCCAGAGATTGTCTTTTCAAAATAGACATGTTGAATGCTGCCAGCATTGTTGCAGAGGTTAAAGGGGTGATTGGTCAGCCTGCCAGTCCTTAGACCATATGACGCACACTAAATAAAGTTGGTCTGCATGACTGTCATCCCAGAAGGAAGCCTCTTCTAAAGATGATGCACAAGAAAGCCCACAAACAGTTTGCTGAAGACAAGCAGACTAAGGACATGAATTACTGGAACCATGTCCTGTGGTGTGATGAGACCAAGATAAACTTATTTGGTTCAGATGATGCCAAGTGTGCCTGGCGAGAACCAGGTAAGGAGTACAAAGACAAGTGTATACCTATAGCGCCTACAGTCAAGCATTGTGGTGGGAGTGTCATGATTTGGGGTGTCATGAGTGCTGCCGGCTGTGGGGAGCTACAGTTCATTGAGGGAACCATGAATGCCAACATGTACTGTGACATACTGAAGCAGAGCATGATCCCCTCTCTTCGGAAACTGGGCCACAGGGCAGTATTCCAACATGATAACGACCCCAAATACACCTCCAAGATGACTACTGCCTTGCTAAAGAAAATTAGGGTAAAAAGCTGCTGGACTGGCCAAGCATATCTCCAGACCTTAACCCTATTAAGCATCTGTGGGGCATCCTCAGATGAAAGGTGCAGGAGCACAAGGTTTCTAACATCCACCAGCTCTGTGATGTCATCATGGAGGAGTGAAAGAGGATTCCAGTGGCTGCAACCTGTGAAGCTCTAGTGAACTCCATGTCCAAGAGAGTTAAAGGGAACCTGTCACATAGTTTATGTCCCCCTTGCTGAGGGCAGCACAAGCTAGTGACAGACCTGCTGTTCCCAGCACTGTGCCCCTTATTCTGTAAGATGCAGCAGTTTTAGAGTATTTACCCCTCAAATCTTATTCATGAGCAGATGTTAGCTCCACCCACCAAAGGCTAGCTCCGCCCACTGACAGTTATTCACATGTTTCTACCTATTCAAAGTAATAGGCTTGTCAGTTGAGGTGGGTGGGGCTAGCTTCCGATTGGCCGGTTTGAAAAAAACTGACACTCTGAAGGACTCTTCGAATGACTCTTCTGGCTGAAAGCTGCAGATTTGTGCATTAAATACACGAAAAATACAGCACCTTACAGAATAAGGGACACAGCGCTGGAAACAGCAGGTCTGAAACTACCTTGTTCTGTCCTCAGCCAGGGGGGCAAAAACTATGTGACAGGTTCTCTTTAAGGGAATGCTGGAAAATAATAGTGGCCATGCAAAATATTGACAGTTTGGGCACAATTTGTCAGTTTTCACTTTGGGGTCTACTTTTGTTGTCAGCAGTTTAAACATTGATGGCTGTGCGTTGTGTTATTTTGAGGGTTGTACTCTTGTGAATTTCTACAAATCCTGTGACTCACAGGCAATGTTTACTCTTATTGTACCGATTTACTTCTAACCTTGACTTGTCTCTGCAGAGTTTAGTGCCCAAAAAGCCTGGATTGGCCCTCAGGGGAGCAGGGTAAACACCTGACATACCCCTATGCTGCACATAGTGGACCCAAGGGCATGGCAGGTCTGTGGTTGCCATTCAGGAAGAAAGGCAGTGTTTAGGAGTCATGTACAGTAGCTGTAGCTGTTCGGTGAGTTTCAAGAATCAACTTAACTGGTAGGCTAGAGGCACCCTAGTCCAAAACTACACCCAGATATTTTTTGCTGTTTTCTTTCCTAACATCCTCCTTACCCTTTTCACAAACTTCCCATCATGCTGCCCCCTTTAACAGCTGCAAACCGATAGTGCCTTGCAATGTAATAGCTCCCTCTTTTGTGTCTTGCCCAGTAATAATGGATCACTAGTTTGCCACATAGTACTAGTGCCCCCAAACCTCCTTGTTATCTTTCCACTTCTCTGGCTATTTTATGTATGGCACATCTGCACTGATGTCAGTTACAGTACATGGACTGTCTCTGAACGTGATGTTGTAAATATATTGCATGTGTGGTGAGACTAGGCACTTGAGCCTGCCCATGTAAGTGACGTGCTATACATGATGAGAGTAAACCAGCCAGAATAGATCCCATGAACCATAGCGCCATTGTAACAGTGATAATGCAATCGTGTGCCATCCACTGAAATCACAGAATCAGTTGGTTCATAAAAAGTAAATACATTATACATTTTAACATTAATTTTATACATTATTAAAAATAATTAAAATTATTCTTGGAAAACCCCTTAAATTTAGCTGGAAATGCAGAAATTTTGCCATGTGTATACCCAACCATAAAGAAATTCTATGACGAGGAACAAAAAAGAGAAACCCACTTTTCTGAGAAATTTAATATAAGGTCTCTTCCAGTAACCTGGGACCTCAGTGTGATATTTGTGGTTTTTTTGTTAGATGTGTTGTTTGCAAGCTTTTGTTTTTACATTGCAAGGTTCATATAAATGTTATTGCATTGTAATAAGTGTTGTTTGCTATGCTGCCAAGTTGGTGCAAGTTCATATTCATAAGTGAAAGACAAATATATTGACTTCTACAGCCTTTATTAAAGGGGTTTTATCGTTACAAAGATCATGTCTCAGATTATGGGGACAGTAAAAATAATTGGGTTGCATTACCTCTGTCACTTGGTTTAGCAGATATGAGCATCTCTGTAAATCTGTCTTCTATTTCTGCTGTTGCTGGTCAGAACGCCCCCTGGTCGATTCTCGCACCCTAGACACGCCCCCTGCACTGTGATTGGCTGGCTGACATTTCATTCAGCCTGTTGGGATATGCCCCTAGACAGGAAACGCACCGGCCATGCCCCCTGCACTGTGATTGGCTGCCTGCACACTCTGTGTTTACTCCCCTCTGGGCTGTTAAAATCGATAGTGAAACCAAGGTCTGCTGGCTCTATGTACATCTCCCAGCTTTAGAGTCAATGTTCTGGGCAATTACTGGCTGTTTAAGGGGCTTTTGCCAAGAGGTTGATTAACCTCCTCACAGGTCCAGTCCTTAAGCTACTACTTGGAAAAGAAGGCGTTCTGTTCCTCAGATCGAATGCAAGCCCTGCCTCCTTATGACTTCAACACCTGTAGTGTATAACATAAGGATTCAACACTGTGTCTGTATAAGCTGCTTATATAGTGCAGTGCTTAGGTGATTAGCCCTTCAAGACAGAGGTTAGGAGTTCAAGCCCCATCAGTAGTTTTTTTTGTTTCTATAAAATTTGTACACATATGTAAAGATATGAAAATATATGTGTAGACATCTATAGTTTTATTCATATACACACACAAAGCTCCCCTATATAGTGTCCTATCCTTGCAGTCACACCAAGCACTTCCAACATTCGTGATACAATGCATATATTCTGGGGGATGAGACATGATATAGGGGAGCCCTGTATGTGTATATATATATCATTATAGAGATTGACATATATATTTTAGGTCTCTCTACATATGTGTAGAATTTAGGGGGAAAAAAAATACACCCTGTGAGGGACTAGAACTCCAAACCCCTTCATTGTAAAAGCAATAGTCTACCACTGCACCACTGGCCCAAGTTAGTTACAAGCCCAGCAGGGCCTTCTCTCAAAGCTGATTTGCTTCTCCCCCCATTGTTTTCACTCACATGTCATTGACAGCAAGCAGAGATCTTTACTTGAAGCTGACATTTGTAGTTGAGTAAAGATCTCTGCCTGTTGTCAGTACAATTTGGATGAACACCACTACAAGTAACAGCTGCTGGCTTTCAGTTGTGTGTAAACTAAGACATATGACAGGTGCTTGCTGGAGTTTGGAGCCTCAAGGCTGCAGACATAAGCAGGCAGGAGGCTACAGAGCTGTTATATCCAGACAACCTTCTGCATCCCCTGCTTTAAACAAAATGATGATGTCATAGTTCTTCAGTGAGGGGAGACATGCCTCCTGGGAGGAGAGACACGCCCCTGGATTTCAAACTCAATATGAGAAAATTAGCTGAACAGCACGAGCAGCTCAAACGATAACACCCCTTTAACTGCGTTTTTTTTCTCTTGTCATAACAATGTTTCTCAGGTAGGTATATCTGGTGCAAGCTTCAGCTGAGCCCTGCTGAAGAGCGGCAAACCCAGAACTAGTAATAATGAGGTAAGTTAAATTTGTGTCAAAAATCCAGGAAAATATATATATATTTTTTGGCCAGTTTAGTTTGACTGCAAGATCTATAACGGTAAAATCAAGATGACTAATATTACTGCTCTCTTGGTTGTAGTTTAGGCTCAGGTACGTCTATCCCACATTCCATCTTCTGTGTATGAATACCTAGCTGCATAGAAAATAAGATATTGTATCCTGAGGCCAGTGTGACTTTAGGGACCACTGTAGTTAAATTTCACAAATCGTTCAATTTCTTATACACTCCCCAATCATAGCAGCTTTACTACCAGTTGGTTCCACCACAGGAAGATGCTTTCCCACTGTCTGTGTCAGTGGCATGCCAGTTGTCTGCCTTTATTCTATTGGACTTAGAATCTTTAGTCCGACACCAAGCTTTTATGTTTTAGATTTTAGTATTTTTTTTAATCAAAACCATTCTAAATCCTTATTCATGAGACCTTGTCACTAACAGGCCATACTGATGTGTTTGAAGAACTCTGTGCTGATCTTTATACAGTTTAATATCATTCTCTGCTGTTCTGTATTGCACAAGATTTTTGTTTTATAATATTTCACATGTGATTGTTTGCACTCAATGTATACATTGTTCTCTGCTTTATATGACATAAGGTATCCATGTTTATGGAATTGCTGTACTATGTAATGCCTTCTTTTTAAATCAAAGTTTTATTGAATGAGAAAAAAAGAACATTCTAAAGGTAGAGATCTAAAATTCTATGAGTAAGGGTGTATTACCGCCCGAAACGCGTTAGCAGTGACTGTTATTTTTCGGTGGGGATGTTGGCTTTTTAAGTGTTACAATTAGTGTTGAGCGATTATCGACAAAGTTGAAATCGGCAGTTTTTATGTTGATCGAAATTTTTAGATCATGCGATAATTTAGGTTAAAATCTGTGCATCATCTATTAAGATCGCGCCATTTTCGGCGGTTCCTGTCATTTTGGCGGCCAGCAAATCGGCTTACAGAATAGAGCAGGGTGAGATGTGTGTGTGACGTCATGACTGGGATGTGTATGGTAGCGATTGGCTGGCAAAGTCACATGACCTCGTTTTACATAGAACAGCCCTTCCTGTTCAGCCTCAGTGTCTTAGAGCAGTAGGACGTGCGCTCTGCCTGTGTCCAAACAGCTCAGCGAAATTATTCTATTTCTTCACAGAGAAACCTCTACTATTAGCTGTGATCCTTACAACTTAGTTAGATTAGAAGAAGATTTTATGTAGTTAGGTAGAGAATTTTAAAGGAGCATCTACCGCTGTAAAGTCAGAGGGGGGAGCAGGGGGGGCCCCCCCGCGGGCGAACACAGACAAGCTCTATAAAGAATACTGTATAAAGTTCACCAAGACTTAGTGTAGACATTGCACTGCAATAGCTTTATTATTAACCGTTTTCTATTGAAATATTTCCTGGATATTGGGCAGCCTGAACTTATAGGATACACATCTTTTCTAGTAACTGCAGGTGTCTTTGTTAGGTGCCAAACTCCACTTTAATTATCAGTATACATTTCAGATGGGTGTTCATTTTCAATTTTGCCCATTCCACCTTTGTTGATATATCCACCTTGCAGTTAAATTAGAATCCAGCAATTTTGTAGTCACCACAGGTGAATTGATAGGTGCCAAAAAATACCTTGTATTATCCGAATACATTACAGATACGTGTTTTTTGACTTTGGCGCACTACAGCTTTGTTCATTGAGGCACCTTGCACTTAAATGTGAATACAGCAATTTTGTAGTCACCACAGGTGAATTGAAAGGTGCCAAAAAATACCTTGTATTATCCGAATACATTACAGATAAGTGTTTTTTTACTTTTGCGCAGGCCAGCTTTGTTGATAGATCTACTTTGCAGTTAAATTTGAATACAGCAATTTTGTTTTGATTTGAGGGATTTGAGAATAGCTGTGATTTGCCATCTTTTAATAAGAGACTTTCCAAAACTCTTCCATACCTTCTCAAATTTTTATATTTCTGAACATGGAGCGAAATTCAGGTGGTAAGCGAGCAAAGAGGGGGGTAGGACATGGAGGTAGAGGTACGAGAGAAGGTGCTCCTTCCAGTGCTGGTGACAACACGCATGCCAGCGGATCGTCAGTTGCAGGACCGTCAGGCCTGTCATCGCTGGGTCAGGGCCCTGTGAATCTCAGTAACGAACAGCGTCGCCAATCTGTTCTTCAGTGATTAATGCAACCTGCATCCAGCAGTCTTACCTCCTCGTCCTCCCAGTCACGGCCACAAATGTCGTCATCAGCATCACCAGCATCCGTCCAACATGAAGCAGCCCAAATGTCAACTCGTGTACCCACCACTGTGGATAATCCATTTTCTGAAGACCTCTTTGATGACAAAATGCGGTTGGGGTCAGAAGGCATGTTAAAAGATCAAGAGGCCAAAGAGGATGATTTTCTCTGCTCTGACGCCCAGTTACTGATGCCATCAGAGGAGGAGAAGGAAGCCGGTCAATCGGCAAAAATCCCGGGCGGTCGGCAACGCCTTGCAGTCCCTCTTGCTTGTAGCCCGCAGCTCCTGGATGCAGAATGTCAGGACGACAAAGTCACCTGTGTTGATGATGATGACAACATTGCGGATCCAACGTGGTCTTTTCAGCAGAATTTGCTTGCGAGCGCTTCATCACTGGACGAGGAGGAAGACGATGGGGTAGTGTCAGTACGGGTTCCGCCTCAAAAAGGGAGAGGGCGGTCGCAGAAGTCCGCTGATATGATTCCGCCAGCCACAGTCAGCGCAAACCCCGCTCCTCGCTTATCGCCGTCAAAAAGGTCCAGGACCTCTCAAGCCTGGGCCTTCTTTGAGCAAGCCTCTGATTCACCCAGCGATGTCATATGCCGCCTTTGCCGTAAACGCATAAGTAGAGGCAAGAACCTTAAGTGGTTAACCACCACCAACATGTCTAGTCACATGCAGCGAATGCATGAGTTGAAATGGAGGCAACACTTGGCCAAAAAAGGCCAGACCGACGCCGGGCCTCCAACCACTGTCACACCCTCTGTCTCCGCCTCCTCCTCCGCCACCACCAAGCGTTCCTCAGCTGCCCATGTCTCTCAGAGTCATGATCAGGGATCAGCCTCCGCTTCAGCCTCCACCGTCGCCCGAGTACCACCAGCACCACCAGAGACCCATCCTACCCCTTCTCCTTCTGCCAGTTTGACGACCTGCACGCCGTACAGCGGCCAGTCTAGCAGCCAGCCTTCTGTCTTCCAGGTTTGGGAGCAGAAGAAACACTTTAACCCAAACCATCCCAAAGCCAAAAGCCTGAATGTCAGCATTGCCAGGCTTTTGGCCTTGGAAATGTTGCCTTTCCGTCTGGTGGACACAGATGGGTTCCGCCACGTCATGGCCCTTGCCTGCCCCCAATACCAGATGCCGAGCAGGCATTTCTTTGCCAGAAAAGCCGTCACTGCCCTGGCTAGCCACCTGTCATCTAAAATTTCAAGCGTGTTGTCTGCATCTGTGGCCGGAAAAGTCCATCTGACCACCGACACATGGACTAGTAAGCACGGCCAAGGCCGCTATATCTCTGTGACAGCTCACTGGGTGAGCTGGGTGGATGTCTCTGGGGGTGACGGTGGCTCTCAGGCTCGGCGCACGCTCTTCAAAACCGCAGGGATGGTGCAGGGTTCTTTCCCCCAAGGTCCTCTGGTGGCATCACGTGTCCAGAGAAACCAGGCCGTGTTGAAATTAATCTGTCTTGGAGACCGTCCACACACAGGTCAGGAGCTGTGGACGGCTCTCCGCAATGAGACCGAGCGCTGGCTGGGTGCCAAGAACCTTGTGCCAGGCAAGGTGGTGTGCGATAACGGGTGAAATCTGCTGGCCGCCCTTAAGATCGGTAGGCTGGAGCACATCCCTTGCCTGGCACATGTCATGAACCTTGTCGTCCAGAAATTTCTAAAGAGCTACCCGGGTCTGGACTGCCTGCTGAGGAAGGCTCGAAGTCTGTTCGCACTTCCGCCGTTCGCACCCTGCTTCGTCCCGCCTGGCTGCGTTGCAGCGTCAGCTCGGCCTCCCCGTCAACCGTCTCATTGTTGACATGGCAACACGCTGGAATTCCACCCTCCACATGCTCCAGTGATTGTGGCAGCAGCGCAATGCCATTACGCAGTACGAAGTGACACATGGCCTGACAAGCAGCGGTGCGGACCTCGGGGTGTTGAGCCACCGAGAGTGGAGGCAGGTGAAAGAGCTTGGCACCATCCTTGCCAGTTTTGAAGAAGCCACCAAAATGGTCAGTGTGGACAATGCCCTTGTCAGCATGAGCATTGTGGTGATCTTAGTTCTGGAACGATCATTGGACACTCTGAAACAACAGGTCCCGCCAGCGACGGAGGAGGAGACGGACACAGATGCAGACACGGAGCCTTTCTCTCCGTCAAATCCACAAGGCCCGACAGTTTCACAATTTCATCGGTCTTCATTAGGCAGTGGTTCGGGGTCCAGAGCTAGTGCAAGGTGGCGCATCAGCTCTCAGGGTGCATCATCTCAGGCAAGTCAGAGCTGTGTTGAAGCTGTGCCGGAGGCAGCGGAGGAGGAGGAGGAGGAGGTATTCCTAGACGCCGATGTTACCGACGTCCCTGCCTTGGAAAGAGGTTGGCGCGAATTTGAGGCGGAGGAGGAAGATGAGGAAGATCAGTTTGCTAGTGCCCCTCGACCCAGAGGCTTGGGAAATCAAGGCTTCATCTCTCACATGAGTGAATGAATGCTCCATTTCCTCCAACATGATCCTCGCATTAAGGCCATCAAAATGAACAACAGTTACTGGGTGGCCACCCTCCTGGATCCCCGGTACAAAACAAAACTCAGCACTTTCCTTCCACCCACCCAAATAGAGAGTAAAATGCAGGAAATGGAGACCTTGCTGATTGATCAACTGGAGACATCTGTTGCGTCTGCTTCACGTTCCCCAAATGTCACGGTGGAACAACATCAGCGACGTGACAGCAGTAGAGTGCCAAGTAGCCGTAGCGGCAGCAGCAGGCATGGTGGCAGAAGCCTAATGGGTGACCTCTGGCAATCTTTATTTACCACCTCACCAACGCATGCAATGCAGGGCACACATCCAACACACAGAGACCAGCTTAAGATCATGGTGCACGACTATCTTGTCTCAACACGATGTTTTTGTATGTGTTCCGGACCCAATAGACTTCTGGGTATCCAAAATGGACGAATGGCCCGAGCTCGCTCGCCACGCCATAGAGGTGTTGTCCTGCCCAGCAGCCAGCGTCATATCTGAGCGGACCTTCAGCACAGCTGGAGGAGTCATTACAGACAAACGCATCCGGCTTTCCACAGATAATGTGGATCGTTTGACTTTCATCAAGATGAATCAGGCATGGATCTCTGATGATGTTGTGGCCCCAATTGCCGAGGTCACCGATTAGTTGCCGGTCTACTTCACATTCCTCTTCAAACAGAAATGGTCCTCTTGAAAACTTTTTTTAAAAATGATCATTTCTTACTGCAATTTTTATTCTCTTTTCCCAACAGTTCGTTTTGCTGTGAGGAGACTGTAAAAGACAGCAAGGTTTCATGACAACACCGTATTCCATTTACTCACTTTATCTTTAGAAGTTTTCGCATTGTCAATGGTTTTGAGGTCATGTTGCTGTGAGATACAGCTATAATTATGGTCCTTTGGAACAGAAATGTGGCTTTTAAGTGGCATTTCTCCCTCACAATTTTTAATAGTGGCTGAGAAGTCATTTTTATAATTTTTGGGGTCATGCTGCTTTGAAATGCAGCAATACTACAGGTCCTATTATAAAAAAATGTTGTTTCTAACAGACATTTGTTCTTCACAATTGTCCAATGTGGCTCAAGGGTCATGCTTTGAATTTTTGGGGGCATTTTGCTGTGACATGCAGCTATACTACAGGTCCTATTGTAAAAAAATGTTGTTTCTAACAGAAATTGTCACAATTGTCAAGAGTGGCTCAAGGGTGATGGTGCTGTCAGAAACAGGAAAAGGTAGGACACTGTTAATGGACACATATTGCAAAATGACTTGTTTTTGCAAGATCTTTAACATAGCTAGCAATCCCTGTATTGAGACAACCCATTTAATACAATTAAAAAAAGAGAAACAAAGACATGGTGGGATTCCATCCTATTTTAAAAATGTGCTTTCTAGAATTAAACTACTAAAAAACTTGCATGTACAAAATAGCTGGTAAAAAAATTCCTCTGAATTGTACAAGGGAGGTACAGGAAAACTTGACCAGATGTAGGTTATTCAGAGGACATGGAGTATGGAGCACGGACAGAGAACAAAGTACAGAGACAATTTCCTCCAGCACGTTGAGTAAAATGAGAAAAAGAATGCCAAGAAAAAGGGCATCTGGGTGGAACAGGAGCGTTAACCACCAGTATTTCCAAGTGAAGCTCAATTGGTCCGCACTCATACGGAGGGGCAAGCGCTACCCAGGACAGGGACAGTATATGTCCAGTGAAACTAAAATGGTGGTTGAAAGACTCCTTTTTCCGGCACTTTTTAATCTGGGGGTCATGCAGGTTTGGGGCTCATGCTGTGGCCCAGGACAGGGACAGTATATGTCCAGTGAAACTAAAATGGTGGTTGAAAGACTCCTTTTTCCGGCACTTTTTAATCTGGGGGTCATGCAGGTTTGGGGCTCATGCTGCGTTCCAGGACAGGGATAGTCAATGTCCAGTTCAAGTAAAATGATGGTTCAAATCATACTGCCTTCTGGCACTTTTTAATTTGTGGGTCATGCAGGTTTAAGGCTCATGCTGTGGTGCAAGACAGGGATAGTGAATGGTGTGTGATTTTTTTTCTGTGGCTTTTATAACCTAAGTGTGTTGCCTAAGATGTAGCACGTATCCATTTGACTGTTGTGGATGTTAATTCCAGCTTCTCCAGCCCTGTTTGGGTGTAAGAATGAAGGTGTTGTTGCTCTCCCATAGACTTTAATGGTCATCGATCATAATCTACCATCGACCATCGAATATCTTGTCGATGATGGTCGACTATCGACCATCGACCGATGTCGATGGCCAACGTAATCGCTCAACACTAGTTACAATAAAGCAGTTTGCTTTTATTTTTCTACATTCCTTGTCTGGTTGATGTATCGCTTCCTAGTTTTGCTTCATTGTGCCACATGTCTTTCTAGATGGGATATACGCGCAAAGGACTTTCGGATGGGCTGATTTAACCCAGGTGATCTGGCTCTATATTTTCTTCTTTTAGATATCTAAAATACCTCCTATCCATTAACTAGTGACTGTCTGTCAGCTGTCTCTAACATCATGTCTTCTATCTGTCTAAAGCTAAATCTTTCTAAAACTAAACTTTTGGTCATTCTGTCATCTAATGAACAACCCAAACTGGATATTTCTGTTTCAGTTTGTGGTACTATCATCATTGCTAGGAAGGAGGCCCACTGTCTTGGGGTTATACTAGACTTCAATTTGTCTTTCATTCAATATATTCAATCCCTTGCCTGCTCTTGTCATCCGTGCATCAAAAACACTTCCAGAATTCGCCCTTTTCTCACTATAGAAACAGCAAAAACTGATTGATGCCCTCATACACTCTCGTTTTGACTACTGCAGCCTCTTACTAGTTGGTATTCCTTTCTCTTAACTCTCCCATCTCCAATCTATCCTGAATGCAGCAGCCAGGCTCATCTTTCTTTCAAACCACTACACCGATGCCTCTGCCCTGTACCGGTTACTGCACTGGTTGTGCATTCAATACAGATTACAATTTAAACTAATCACTTTTACCCATAGGTGTATGTTCACAAGGCTAATACCGCAATACACCTGCTGTTGAAAGTACGCGCTAGCCAGCAATACTTTCAACAGCGCTATGGCCCGGCCTCCTATCACTTTGTTTTCCCCCGACATGTCACTTCTTTTTACGTGTGCACAGTATTTGCGGAGCATACTTCAGGCACATGGCACCTCTCTTCAGCTCCTCATTTATCTCTGTCTACCACTCTATCCAGACCCTACATTCTGCTGATGATCTTAGATTTAATTCCTTTATCATCTGAACTTCCTACTCCTGCCTCGACGGCTTAACACGTGCTGCACCAGTTCTCTGGTATATGTTACCCCGCACAATCACATTAATTCACAACATTTATAGTTTTCCACATGCTCTAAAATAAAACTTCTTATGTAGGCCTACTTATATTCATAATTGCAATCCCCTCCTTCAGTCAAACACATTCCTGACACTCCAGGCTCATTCACTTTTTGTGTACTATCCCATATTTATGGAAGATGGCTGGACCACTGTCTAAATTAAGTACAGGCAGTCCTCAACTTACACCGTTCCGACTTACATCTGTCTCCTAGTTACAAACGGAGACTTAAGTGGCATGCAGGCACTTGTAGTTCCATGTTCCACAGCAGATAGTAGCTGTGGAACAACAAGTTCCAGCATGCCACAGCAGCACATGAGGTGAAAATGGGGTGAAATCTTCTTAACAGGGGCACAGACAGCAAAGGAAATGTAAAAATCCTTTCCTGCACTACCCCAAAATGAAGAAAAAAACTTTTGTGCTGGAGTTACATTTAATAAATATAACTGTTCCGACTTACATACAAATTCAACTTAAAGGGGTTGTCTCACTACATTGATTCATCTTCAGTCCTGTTTTCTTGGTTTCATTTTGATTTCAGGGGTGTGTTTACTGGCTTCCACTAGGCTGCAGTAGAAGCCAGGTCTGTAGCTATAGCAACCAGTGCGGGCAGCCTATCAGGATAGATCAAACAGGTCTGTTGCTATAGCGACCTGAGGTTCTGTTGCAGCACTTACAAGTGTGGTTATCTTGGAATTTGTAGGACACTGTTAATGGACATATATTGCAAAGTGACTTGTTTTTGCAAGATCTTTAATATAAAAAACAATCCTTGTAGTGAGACAACCCCTTTAAGAACAAACCTACAGTCCCTATCTTGTTCGTAACCCGGGGACTGCCTGTACTTCTCACCCCTACTTTCATACAGATTGTAAGCTCTTACAAGCAGGGTCCTCCATATTTAGTTTTGTCTGTATCAATACCCACTGAATTGTAAAGTGCTGTGGAATATTTTGGTGGGATACAAATAAAGATGATTATTATTAATAATAAAAGCATGGTTTCATGCGGTAAGGAGTCTGGACTTCGGGCCACATGAATGAAAAGTGTTTAGGTCTAAAACTCTCTTTTGCCCATAGTTTACTATGGGCAAAAAAGTGAGTTTTAGACCCACACTTTTCATACATGTGGTCCTTCATATCTTGTTCTCTGAGAGAACACAATGCTTTTTCCTTTGTTGAATGTGTAGCACAGCAAGGATAGTTGTCACAGCACGCGCCAATGTCCACGCTCTAGTACGCAGATGCACCTGTCCTACTATTTCCTGCCAATGTACTCACCTCTTCTCCGCCCCTTGCCAATGTTTGGTCACGAGCACATGGCTGCACAGACAGGCCAGGAGCAGGAGAAGAGACCAAACACTAAGGGGTGCACTCGCTGATCATATTTAATTTATAGGGCCAGCGTACGCCACCCAACTTTTTTGGAACCAATGGCATTCTGCCAGGGACACCTTCCAGCTTCCTTCTTGCCAGTTGTTGGTGTGTTTTAAGGTGTGTTAATGTCTTATTGCCCATGCTCATATCTTCTGGTTCTGACCTTAAAGGGAATATGTCGCCAATTTTTTTTTGTTACTTATTAAATCAAGCCCCTGATCTATATGCCTTTCCTCTCAGTCGTTTTTATTTCCTGATTGTAGATTTCTCTATTCGGCCGTCTATATATGATTGGGGGAAGACATTCTTGCTTGCACTGCTTTAACAGCAGTCAGAGAGATACTTTACAGCAGCTTCATGCACATAGGATTCTTAAGACAGTTTCTGTCCCATAGATGTCTATTGGATAGTTTTCACTGTGAAGGGAGGGGAGAGGGGGAGCTGTGACATCTCCTCTTGTGACTGGTAGATGCTGTGTTATCTGTACACAATGGTGTCTCCTTTCAGTTTGACCCTGCTTTTACTGATAATGAGCACATGGCTGAAAAGCTGTCTAAACAGAACAGGAAGTGTCAGACTATTATTAGGCTTATTATTAAAAATACTGAAAGTGATATGGAAGATTAAAAAAAAACATAACCAAAAATTCCTAGAAAATGTGTTTAACATAAAAATGTGAGTTAAACAATAAGTCATTTTTTGATGACACATTCCCTTTAAGCTTAACATTCCTGACCACTCTACTGCCTGCCACCTGCCCTGACCTGTTGACTGTATGACCATTCACCCTGTCCCTCCTGTACCTCGGCTGTCACTGTGAGCGACTATCTCAAGGGTAGTGACCTGGGAGTTCCCTGAAGCAAAGTCCATCCTGCCTTGCGGTGGGCTCTGGTGAAAACCAAGGGCTCCTTAGACTCGGCTCCCTGACGTGGATCCACCACACCTTCCTGTGCAGGAAAATCTGCAGCAAATTTTGTATATATTAATGTACCATAAATGTTCTTAGCCAAACATTATAAAGGCACATTTACACCAACACATTTTGCAGTGTATTTTTGTGAAAATATCCAATCATTATAGATCATTTTTCATTTCTGTGGAACAAACTGCAGGAACAATGCTTTACTTTGCAGTGATAAAAAAAAACATTGAAAAAACACTATTGTGGATGTGCCCTGACATTGACAAGTGATAAGCTAAGTTTACACATATACGACAAAAAAAACAAAACCTAAAAGTTTCTTTGAACATCAGATATTTGTCTATAATAACCCAGCTGCTTGTTTTGGGAATAAGGTGAGCTGAGTTAAATATTTTAAATGTTCATTTGGGCACAGGGGGCACTAATAATAGAAGTATGCACAAAATACATTGCTTACTTTACTATATGGGGGCACAAAGGAGAAACACTGCAACTGTTTGGTGACTCAAAGGGGGATCTTACTACAACAGTATATGGGGCATAAAAGAGGACACTACTACTGTAATGCTTTACTTTATGTGGGGCATGAAGGAAGGCATTACTGTGTAGGAAGCACAATTACACAGTGCGGGCGCTATAACTGTGCAAGACACGCACACTCACAGTAGCATTATTACTCTTTGGGGCCTAAAGGGGTCACTATTATTGATGTGCATGGCAAAAAAGGGGGTACTACTACTATGTGGAACACCAAGGGGGGCATTGTTACCATCTGGAGCACTATTACCGAGTTACTATGGATACAAATTTTTTACTCTATTTATAGGTTTATTACCACACACAGAACATTGTCTCATAGATATATTTGTGTTTTTTTTGTGGGAGGGGGTACATATATTTCTTTATAGACTTTAGCATTGGCACTATAGCCTGCACATCTGTGCAACAAGCTGGTGGGAAGGAGACCCAGGTCGAAAATTTGACCTAAGACTCATAAGCAACTTAACTTTATAGGATCTCACCATGTTCTCAGATGTTTACCTAGCAACATAGCCACATGATTCTGGTAAAAGAGAAACCTTAGTCTTCATTTGGCATTTAGAAAACACGAAATTCCCTGTACAGTTTTATATGAATAAAGAATCTTTATTAATGGGTCTTGGACTTTAATTGTATCTCTATGAAACCAATGACGGGTAATAAGATTGAGGCAATCTATATTGTAGACTACGCATAATGATTTATTCATCCCTTATGGGACTAGATCCTGCTGCAGGATGCAAACCTATGGCCGGTTCACAATAAATTGTTACATTCACTATTATATAAAATATACCAAGTATACAGTATATAACTAATGTAGTCTATGACAGGGCACAAGCTGCACAGTACTGAATTGTCTTGAGATGCATATATTTTGTACAGTATGGTGGCTCAGTGGTTAGCAATGTTGCCATGCAGCAGGTCCTGGGTTTAAATGGGTATTCTCAACATTGACTATAATAGCACATAAAAAGGATATGACATCAAACCTGATAGGTGTGGGTCCTATGTCTGGGACACGTATCTATCTTGCAGATGGTCCCAAGAGTCTCAACTCAGAAAGCTGTTTGAAAATTGGTTGCAAGCGTTTGATTCTCCATTCTGTTCTATTGGAGTTCCAAGTACAGCCAAGCGCCATGTTTGGCTATACTCAGGACCTGCACCTATCAGACCTTGATGGCAAAACCTATTGATCTGCCATCAAAGTCTATGATGGGAAAACCCGATTAATTCCCAACAAGGATAACATCTGTGTCATGGGGACTGGCGCGGGTGCCGTCGCCTCCCCGCGACCACCCCCCTGCCCGCAGGGTGTCCGGCGCGGGTGCCGCTGCTGCCCGCGTCCAGCCCCTCGCTGCTAGAGTCCCCACGCCTGTTCACTTACCCGTCAGCGCTCCTGTGCTTCCTGCTTCTGCCTGTCCCAGCCGCCGCGTGCGTACCCGCTGCTTAGGGCGCGTGACGGCTGGTCTGGATTTAAAGGGCCAGTGCACCGGTAATTTAGTCAATTGCCGGCCGCTGGTCCTATATCAGGAATACGCCCCCAGCCCTCTCTGCCAGATTCTCGGTGTGCGTTGCCTTGTTTAGAGAGTGTTGGAAGTCCTGTCTGTTTACCCGTGTACCAGTCCGTTCCGCTATGTTTCCTGATCTTGCCTGTTTGCCGCCTGCCCTGACCTTCTGCCCGTCTCTGACCACGAACCTCTGCCGCCCGTCCTGACCTTCTGCCTGTCCCCGACTACGTCTCCGGATTACGATTCTGTACCACGCAGTACCGGCCCCATCGCAAGCAAGTCACGTCAGAGGTAGCGACCTGGTAGCCTCACGCCGCAGCAAGTCCATCCCGCTTTGCGGCGGGCTCTGGTGAATACCGGGGGCTACTTAGACTCCGCTTCCTGGCGTGGCTTAGCTATCATCACTTGCGGTGGTCCAGCGAATCCACCGAACCATTACAATCTGTATGGACTTTGTATGTTCACCCCGTGTTTGCATGGGTTTCTTCCCGGTTACCCTGGTCCTCTCCCCTACCCCACCACAGTCCAAAAATATGCTGATAAATTTCTTTGGAGTTTAGGTTGTGAGGCCCAATGGGGACAGAGTCCAATGTGAATGACGATGATCTCTGTGCAGCGCTGTGGCATATAACAGCACCATATAAATAAATAAAATCAGTAATTACATTTTGTCACTAGATTAGGTGCTAAGGTTAACATTAAATTAAGTTGTCAATTTTTCATTATTGTGACTTAAGAATAGATCAGCAGCATGTGTCCTTAGTTTGCTACAGTATAGACACATTCTGGGGTATAATATACGTAAGTATACTGCACAGGGTTTAAACTGGTACACCATACATATAGTCAGGGTGACTAGACACTTACAGCATATACTTGTGCTAGGAAAGACAGCTTTTTCAGGGCAACCGAGCTCTCTGTATGACAGAGATAAAGAGATGCCGGATCTTTCTATGAACTGACATCCACCTTCTAAGAAATCAGCAGTGGTCTTGGGTTACAGCTACCACAAGCTTTTGACTCATTCCGGTAGCAGTTTTTCTTGATGTGTAGTATACATGTATTTTACTTTACATTAGTTATGTTATAGAACTCAAGATTACTGGCCCATACTCAGTTTAATAAAAAATAGACTAGAAGATGTAATAAACAGAAGATCCTTGAGTCTGGAAAGCTACAGGACTGCATTAGTAATTTAATATCATTACAAGCATTGTTTGCTGTTCATATTAAGGTTACATATGTATGTTGGCCTTTATTCAGTTATGTTTGTGGTCAGACCTGTATTTGACATTTGAAAGCTTAAAGCGCTTGTATTTTTTATTCAAAGATGTACTTTTTCTCTCCATCTCAGTGTAGCTACTCTATAGAGGCCCTATGTTCTTAATAGACAGAAGCACAGCAGCTAAAAAAATCAAATGTTACAAGTTGCTAAATATAAAAGGGGACCACAAAGCACAAAAGAGTGCAGTTTATAACAAGAGCTGCTAAAATCATGCACACATATGTATGTAAAAGAAGTTCTCAGAACTGAAGATATAGGAGATAAAGAAGAGGTCATGCAGAAAAGCATTTTGGACTTTCTGTCTGTAGTTCAATTGAGAGGGTAATGTACAGTGGGAAAAATAAATATTTGATACACAGGTGATTTTGCAAGTTTTCCCACTTATGGTGTGTTCACACGACAATGGACAAATACCAGTTGGTTTATCCGACCGGTATTTGTCCGGTTTGTGTGCCGTGCACACGGCCGGGGGGGGGACTGCTTTTCTCCACGATGAGCGTAGAAAAGCACTCCCCCTTCACATTCCCTTGCACATATTCCGTCCCAAAACCGGATGGAAGAATGTGCATGTAGAATGACTTGCGGGCGGCCCGCAGGCGGAAAAACCGCTAGGCAGACAACCTGTGCAGTGAGGACTGCTGCACGGATTTTTCATAGGAGCCCGTTGAGCTCTTTTGCGGTCAGTTTTTTCAGACGGTCTGCAAAACCGCAAACCACCTGAAAAAACGGCCGCAAACCCGTGCCGTGGAGACATGCCCTTACAAAGAATAGAGGGAGAAGTGTGACATTTTTATCATAGGTACACTTAAATTGTGAGAGACAGAATCTAAACAAAAATCCAGAAAATCACATTGTATGATTTTTAAATAACCAATTTACATTTTATTGCATGAAATAAGTATTTGATACAACTGAAAAAACAGAACTTAATATTAGCTATAAATAAGACGTGCAGCTGAAAAGGCGTCAGTGTTTTTCCATATTGTCACTTTTTTGTACATGCATCTATTCTAATTTTACTAAGATGGAATAAAAACAGAAGTTTTAAATAATTCTATTTGTGTGCCTGATATGTGACGTAGGTGCTGGATGATCGAGATTTTTTGTTGAAAAGAACGTAATATTTGGTACAGAAACCTTTGTTTGTAATTACAGAGGTCAGACGTTTCCTGTAGTTCTTGACCAAGTTTGCACACACTGCAGCAGGGATTTTGGCCCACTCCTCTATCTAGCTCTTCTCCAGATTTTCCATTGGGCTCAGGTCTGGAGACTAGCTAGGTCACTCCAGGACCTTGAAATGCTTTTTATGGAGCCACTCCTTAGTTTCCCTGGCTTTCCGTTTCAGGTCATTGTCCTGCTATAAGACCCAGCCACGACCCATCTTCAATGCTCTTACTCAGGGGAGGAGGTTGTTGGGCGAAATCTTGCATATATGGCTCCATCTGTCCTGTCCCTTTTGCAGAAAACAAACCCTCAAATTATGTTGTTTCCACCCAATACTTCACGGTCAGGATGGTATTCTTGGGGTTGTACTCATCCTTCTTCCTCCAAACATGGCGAGCAGAGTTGATACTAAAATATTCTATTTTGGTCTCATCTGACCACATGACCTTCTCTCATGCCTCCTCTGGATTATCCAGATAGTCATTGATGAACTTTAAATGTGCCTGGACATGTGCTGGTGTGAGCAGCGGGACCTCGATTGCCCTGTAGAATTTTAATCCATGATGGTGTAGTGTGCTACTAACAGTAATCTGTGAGACTGTGGTCCCGGCTCTATTCAGGTCATTGACCAAGTCCTCCAATGTAGTTCTGGGCTGATTCTTGACCTTTCGCAGAATCATCCATTCCCCCACGAGGCAAGATCTTGTATGGAACCCCAAATCGAGGAAGAATGACAGTCATCTTGTGTTTCTTCCATTTTCTAATAATTCCACCAACAGTTGTTACCTTCTCACCAAGCTGTTTGTCTATTGTTCTGTAGCCTATCCCAGCCTTGTGCAGGTCTACAATTTTATCCCTCGTGTCCTTAGACAGCGCTTTGATCTTGGCCTTGTTGGAAAGGTTGGAGTGTGATTGATTGGACAGTGGAGTGTGTGGACAGGTGTCTTTAGACAGGTAATAAGTTCAAACGGGTGCAATTAATACAGGTAGTAAGTGCAGAGTAGGAGGACTTTTTAATGAACAAGTAACAGGTTTGTGAGAGTCAGAATTCTTGCTGGTTGGTCGGTGATCAAATACTTATTTAATGCAATAAAATGCAGGCTTAGAAGGAGTAATGTATCACAGTGGGGAGAATGAGCACCATGTTGGTATGTGAGGATTTAATCACCTTTTCCACCTCATAGGGTATTTTGCATATGGGAAAAACATATGGGAAAGAGCTGAATAGCTCACCAGCACCATCTATTGGATGTAGTATTCCTCAATTCATATGTGACTCACAAGAGTCTTGCAATGTATAAAGGATTGAAGACAAGCCGGTGAAGTTCATCTACAGACATCTGTTTCAGGGTTTTTGCCCCTTATCAGTGCAGAGCAAAACTTACTGGCTGGCTGGGTGAGAAGCAAATGTGGCTTAGAAGGGGTAATGTATCGCAGTGGGGAGAATGAGCACCATGTTGGTGTGTGAGGATTTAATCGCCTTTTCGACCTCATGGGGTATTTTGCATGTGGGCAAAACTTATGGGAAAGAGTTGAAGAACTCACCAACGCTATCCATTGGATGTAGTAATCCTCAATTCACATGTGACTCACTAGAATCTTGCAACGTAAAAAGGATTGAAGCTCAATTGAAGAATACTATAATGCTATGTCGGTTCATCTTTCCGGGTGTATGGTGGCCATTGTGCAGCCTGGCCTTGGGTCAAAAGTATATGCTAGCTTTTGTCGTCTTAAAGAGTGAATACACAAAAATAAGTTTTTTTTCATTTTAGCCAGTCACCAAATTCCCCAGGCTTCTTAAGGATCCTTATCCCATTACTCGTTGCCTGAGCAATAAGGTATTTTAGGTTTCTGAATCTGCAAAAATTGCTTGCTTAGTTTCTTCCAGTTCTGTTTGGTATTGATATAGCTTGTATTTTTGTTGTCTATTGCCTGTCTTGACCTCTGTCTACTGTTTATGACCAAACTCTGCCTGCCTTGAACTTACTGAACTTCCGGACTGGGACAATGGGTAGGTAGAGGTAGGTGAAAGCCTAGGGTACCACCTTATACCTATCAGGAAGGTGGCAGATTAAAAAATGCACAGCTCTAAAATTGCTTTTTATTATTGCTTAATTTGCCTACCCAAAAAATGGAATTAAATAAGTTGCAGGCAATGTAGATAAACTACAGCTGATTTGGATGCTAATTCTGGCACTGATTCAGTGTGGAATCCTCCTCAGAATTAGCTTCTAATCTGACTATAATCCCTTTACATTGTTTCCTATGCAAAATCAGCGTCGTTGTTCACACAACAATGTCTGTGCACAAACCCCTGGTTGCCATCATGGCCAAAAGGGGCAATTTATCAGAGTTGCAAAAAGGGATGATTATTGGCTTTCGGGACAAAGGTGGCAATGGTCCCTATTTCTGAAATTGCAGAGTTTGTGAACTGTGTCATATGCTGCTGTGGTGAAAGTGTATTGTGAGTAGACAAACTGCACCATTGCAAACAGTGGAGCAGCTCACCGACAAAATGGACCAGGGGGCTAAAAAAACAGTTTAGTGAACCCTATGGGGCTCCAAAGCAGATGGATGGTCACTGCACCTCTGCTAACAAAGTTTCATTGGTAGAAAAGGCTTTAATTTCTGCAGTAGTATCCGAGTCGGACCTCCACTGATTGGCAAATAGTTGCCTTCTCCAATAAATCACATTTTCCTCATCACTGAGCAAATGGATGTTGGCCTGTCAGGTGAGAAATATCAAAGAATATGATGGAAGAACACATGTTGGTGGTGGCAGCATTAGGGCATGTTCACACAACATATTCTCAGTCCGTACTTTGGTGTGTAATTGCGTTTCAATACGCCAAAAGTATGGGCTGAGAATACGGTAATACATAGCTCTCAATGAGAGCTAGGATTACCTGTTCTTCCCCCAAGCGCACAATATGCACCCGGGGAAAGAACTAGGAAGAATTAAGCGCTGGGAAAAATGAATGTCAGTGAGGACTTCACAGGGACACGCTGGCCAGCGCATGCTTCTGAAGCTGCGGACGTGTAGCGGTGCATAGAGTAAGCACCACTATACACCCGCACAATAATTGCCTGAACATACCATTATGGTCTGGAAAATGTGGCATTCTCTGGGCCACTCATCCACGTGGAAGTCTCTGTTAACCCACTTGGGTATAAATCTATCCTTACAGATCAAATATACAAATACATGCCAGATCTTTCTGAGGTGGATAAGATCTTCCTGCGAGACAATGCATTATGTCACCCAGCTAAAAATGTCTGAAATTGGTTGGAAGAACATGGCCAGGACTTCCAAGCACTACCCTCGCCCTCTAATTTCCAGACTTGAACCCAATTAAGCATCTGTGGGACCACCTCTATAGTCAGGTTGGCTCTATGTATTGTTTCCCATGCACCCTCCAGCACCTGCGGGATGCACTGCAGTCAGTATGGCTCAAGATACATGTGATAACCTACCAGTCGCTAATTGGGTCACTCCAAGCCTGTCTAGCTGCTCTATGTCCAGCACACGGTGGCTACTCTGAATATTTGCTGTGGTCATAATAATGTGACTCAACTGTATAGTATAAATGATGGGACAATCTACTGTAGAACTGCTTAGTCATTTCAAGGGTTAGCACATTTTCGTATAGTAAATATATAACAGATTTCAGTCGAGGTGATTATATACGTAGATTATATTATGCAATTTTCCACTGTACAGCATTTCTGTGAACTACGAGCTAATTGTGTTGCACAAAGACTTTGAGGCTACAGAGGAAACCACCCACATGCTATAGGGGAAGAGCAATCCACGCCTTTTCTTTACTACTCTGTAACAGTGAATGCAGATGTTCCGATGTGGCTTCTGCTTGCACATGATTGTCTCCTGGTTTCATTGTGAAATGGCTCATAAATCAGCTGTGCTCCAGCTGAGCCCTCCAATGAGTTAGCACAAAATAGCAGCTGCTTGTCACAGGGTGTTTACAAGGCTTTTTACACGAAACATTATAGCCATGTTTTATTTGTCATTTTAAATGGTTATTCTGCAATTGTTTTGTTAAATTGATTTCAATCTTCCCAGAAACAAACCTATTACTATACAAGCAGAATAATAGCATAAAGCAGAGGTTCCCAACCTTTTGTATTTTATGAGCCACTGATGAATACAATGCATGGTGTTAAGTCCCACTGAATATTAAAACCAGAGATGGGTTATTATTATAACGTTCATCTAAAACACAAATGTTATGGCTTTTACAGTGTTGTTAACTGCTAGTTATATAGTTTTGACTCTAAGGACTCCGTTTTCATGGCTTTTTGGCTGATAAAAAAAAGTTCCTGAAGAACTGCATCTATCTTTTAGCACTTCATGAGTTTTATGGTGCATTTTTTTGTTTCCCCAAAATAAGGCACTAAACCCTTTCCCGCAGTGTGGTCTTAATATTATGGCTCTGTCATGACTGTGCCTATTCAGACTGCAGCACGGTCCCTGGTTCCTGAGGTACGGCAGAGGCTGCGCTTTTGGCCAAGAAATTGTTATGCTAGGTTCACACGGTGCATTTGCAGGGCGTAATTACGCCCCGCAATTACGCCGTGGGGGCGGGGGGGCACCTCGCCGGCCCATAGACTTGCATTACCAGCGGCGCGTATACGCCGCTGGTAATTCACATGTCACTTATCTCCCCGCCCGGCGGATTCGCCGAGCAGGGAGAGGAGACGTAATCCATAGTTCTCTATGAGAACTGCGGATTACCGTAATGACTGGGACGTTTTCCAGCCGTAATTTGCGCGCTCCGGCGCGTAGTTACGGACTAAAATATGTCCCATTTTAAGCCGTGTGAACATGGCCTTACTGTGCTGTGCATGCTTGTTGCGGTGTCTGACCACAGTCTTATGGGGATCTGTCTGTGTTAATTGATTTCTGCAACACCCGTCTGTTCTTTGCTGACTTTGTTCTGGGCAGCAGACAGTTAAGCCAGTTTGGATGGACAGCTGGTCGCACCCATCAGGCTGTGTTTTGGATGTCAGGGAGCCGGTCCAATCACTCTCTCAACTGGATCCCTGACTTCCTAATTTTGTTCTGTCTTGCTTTGGGCTCATTGCTGATGATAGTCTTGTATTGTCTGCATCTGATGTGCAGTTTGCGGTTGTCTATTTGGTTGGTGTTTTCTTGCTATTCCTCTGACCATCCTCTTTGCCTCATTTTTTTGTACTGCATGGCTTTCTCTGATTTTTGACCCAGTCTGTCCTACTTCCGGTTTTTGTATCGTCTGTCTTGTCTGTTCTCGTTGTTCACATATTCAGGCTAGGGACTGCTGTCCAGATGCCGCACATTACATAGGGTCAGGCAGGCAAGTAGACAGGGACAGATTTAGGGGGCCTAGCGTCAGAACTCATAGTATGTCTTTCGTTTTCTGTTTATCTGCTCTGGGGTTTCCTAAGGGCCGGTTCACATGGCTTATTCAAGCCGTAATTGCGGGACGGATTTCGCCCGCAATTACGCCGTGAGTACGGGGCGGGGGCGCTGCCCGCCGGCCCCATAGACTTTCATTATCCACGCCGGGATAATGTGCATGTCACTTTCTCCCGCCGGGCGGGGAGGAGAGACGGAATCCATAGTTCTCTATGAGAACTGTGGATTACCGTAATGGCTGGGACGGATTCCAGCCGTACTGCAGCGCAGTACGGCGCGCAATACGGCTGCAATCCGTGCCCAAAATAAGCCGTGTGAACGGCCCTTAACAGGTACTTCATTATTTTCCCTCCCCACCTTCCAAAAGCCATATTTTTTTATTTTTTCATCTACATAGACATATAAGGGCTTGTTCTTTGCGAGACAAGATGCTCCTTTAATGGTATCATTGAAAGTACCATAAAATGTATTAGGAAACCGAAAATTATTTTAATTAGGCTGAAATGTGAAGAAACGCACTTGTGCTATGTTTGCAGGGGTTGTGTTTTTATGGTGTTCACTCTTCCGTATAAGTGATGTGTTCTCTCTATTTTGCAGGTCGATACAATTCCAGTGATATCAAATATGTAGAGTTTTAGTACTTTTAAAAATATTAAAACATTCTCTATCTCTTAATTTTGCGCCACACTGTCATTCCCAGCGACCGATAACTTTTTTGTTTTTCTACCTATGGACCTGAGTGAGGGTCAAGTGTAGTTTTCATTGGTACTATTTTGGGATACATGCAGCTGTTTGATCACTTTTATTCCAATTTTTAGGGGATGTTAAATCACCACCCGCAAAAAAAAAGCACAATTTTTGCATTTGGAATATTTTTTTCTTCTATGGTTTTCAGCATATGGGATAAATTATATTATATTTTAATAGATCGGATGTTTACAGATGCGGTGATACCAATTAAGTTTTTTTTATTCTTTATTTGTAAAATGGCAAAAGGGGGTGTTTTGAACTTTAAATATTTTTTATTAATTTTGATACTTTTGTAACTTTTGTTTTTGTAACTTTACCCTGGGGTACTTTACCACTTTCGGTTGTGATCTCTTTTACACCATACTGCATTATGTACATAATGCAGAAGGGTGTATCAAGATGGCGATTCTACTACTGCCTGCCATTTTCGTATATGTACCTGTATGTCAAATGTAGGTTAGAGGTTAAGGGGGGCATATACGAAAATTGTCTAGGTCTAAGACTTTCTTTGGTACCGATAACAACCAATCAGAGCTCCCATTTCATATAGTGCTCTGAAAAAATGAAAGGGGATCTCTGGTTGCTATGGGCAGCAAAGAAAGTCTTGGACCAAGACAGTTTCTATACATGTCCCCCTAAGTTTATAAATTCTTTACTAGTGTCTTTTCTGTTGGGTTCTTCCCATTCCCAAAATAAATCATATGACCATAGATCTTGTGGCTTCATCCAAATTGCATGATTTTTACAGTGAAAAAATGCCACAAGAAATGCATTAAACAACTCAACACAGTTAAACAAGCCTTTTTTTAAGCAGACGAAAAAACAATGGATGCGTATGGGGAGAAAAATGGCATAAGCTCCCTGAAAAATGCTGCATTAAGCAAAAGACGCATTGACCCACAAAATACTCCTAAAGCGAGGAAAACTTCCTCAGAGAAAAATACAATGTATATAGTGTGTTTTATATGATTTCCAACTGATACCTGGCCACAGTGATTTTTGCCCAAAAATGCAGACAAAAACATCAGGAAACTCCACAAAAATGCAGTAACACCAGCCAAATATAAGTTCTTAAAGTGCTATGATATCCGTAGGTCCATATCGGTATCTATAAGCCACATGGCTCACGAGACACTGGTTGGGATGCACTGGCATATACAGCATAGTATTTTTTTTCTTTTGTGTACAAATATTTGGTGACTGTTTCAATTCAACAATTTTAATGTGCATGTCACTTTCAACCCCGCCCGGCGTATTCGCCGAGTGGGTAGGAGAGACGGAATCCATAGTTCTCTATGAGAACTGTGGATTAGGCTATGTACACACGGTGTATTTGCAGGGCGTAATTACGCCCCGCAATTACGGCGTGTGACCGGGGGCGGGAGGGGGCGCGGGGGACTGCGGGGGGGGCCGGCACTTCGCCGGCCCATAGACAATCACTGCTAGCGGCGCGTATACGCTGCTAGAAAGTGACATGTCAATTATCTCCCCGCTCGGCGGGGAGAGGAGACGTAATCCATAGGTCTCTATGAGAACTGTGAATTACCGTAATGAATGGGCCGTATTCGGCCCGTAATTGGCGCACTTCGGCGCGTAATTACGAACCGAAATATGGCCCATTTTAAGCCGTGTGAACATGGCCTTACCATAATGGCTGGCATGGATTCCAGCCGTATTGCAGCACAGTACGGCGCGCAATACAGCTGGAATCCGTGCCCGAAAGAAGCCATGTGAACGGCCCCTAAAACTCACTTTGTTACCCACAACAACCAATCAGAGTGCCCCTCTCATTTCATATAGTGTTCTGGAAAAACAAAAGGGGAGCTCTGATTGGTTGCTATCGGCAGCAAAGTGAATTTTGGACCTAGACAGTTTTCATACATGTGGCCCAAAATGCTAAAAAGTGAGAGTACAGTACCAACAATGATGGTCATTGAAGGTACAAACGCCAAATGAGTAGATTAGATTATTCTTAGAGAAAATGTTGTGTTTGTGTTATGTCCAGAATATGTTCTAAATATACAAGAGATACTACCCCCAGAGTCCACCATACTGATTGTGGAACTATCTAACCTTTACATTGCCTATGATAGCATGGGCATAACATCAATGGGGTGTTTCCATCATGGACTTTGATGGCATGTCTTGGGAATGGGCCCCCGAAAGTGTCAGCTCACGCTTGTGCACGACTCTCCATTCTATTGTATTGGAGTTTCAAGTACAGCCAAACACAGTACTGTACTCGGAATCTAGGCTGGAGGGAAGCAGAGTATGCTGAAGTAGGATTTGAAGGATAAATGCACAGCTGCAGGGTATAATGAATTTTTAGTGTTATTAAAATATAGAAATGCAGTTTTACAAATGAAATAAGACTGTAGATTTTATCTTTTAATTTTGTAAATATTTACCTGGAAAGACATAAAAATAAAGCAATGCCTGTGACAGAATGACTTGACTTGTTGCATAATACAAAGTCATACATTGATCAAGAACACATAAACAACATGTTTAAAAAAGAACGAACTGTTCTTAAGCAATTATAAATGATATCAAGTATAAAATGTGCGTACTATGCAAGCTCCTTATGATGGCTTTGAAACAATGTGAACAATTCAAACTGTTCATCTTAGCTAAAAGGCGTAAAAAGTTGTTTTTTTTCTTCAGAGCTACAACAGGATACCCTTAGGTCTTCATGGTTAGCATGGACATGTAGTGCTCAGTAGTAAAGAAATGGTGTGACATGCCAAATCTTTCACTGAGGGACTCATCGTCTCATGACCATAAACACAGAAGAACCATGACACTCCTTGATACATTTGCAATGAATGTATACAGACATTTTTTTTTACATAAGGATAAAGGATTACAGTGTAAGTCTGACGTGTCATAGAAAATACAGCGTGCAGAGAAGTCCAGACTAGAAAGATATTTTGGCTGAGACAAATTCTTCTTCAGTTCATATGTAGAGAGGAGAGGTTAGGAGCGATGCTCCGGAGTACCGTTTAGCAAGTGTAGCTGACTGCTAAAGTTTTTTGATACTATGAATTACATTAACCCCTTCACAACCAGTTTTGGACCAAAAGACGGAGCCCCTTTTTTCAAATCTGACATATGTAAATTTATATTGGAATGGCTTTGTAATACTTTTACCTATCCATGTGATTCAGAGATTGTTTTCTTTTGACACATTGGGCGACATGTATGATCATGATTTGCTCCTGTTTTCAGGCATATACTGCGCCTCACCGTGCCAACTCCACTGTCGGACACAGGGATGCGCTGTTAGGCGCAAACTTCGCCACTTTCGTATGCGCCTGACATGAAGCGGCGTGCAGTGGGCGCAATGTGGGCGTTCCGGGGCGGGACGCACCAGATTCGAATACTCCGACGCATGTATGCATGCCGGTCGGCAAAGTGAGGCGCATTACAGCTCCGACAGGCAGACCTAGTTCAATGTGGTCTACCTGAGTCAGAGGAGGCGCAGTGAAGCTAGAACTTATTGTAATGGGGCAATACAATACAGTTACAACAGGACAATAATAAAAAAGAGTTGTCTTTAAAATTAATGAATGAATAAAGATAAATATCAAAGTTGTATAAAATCGTTTTCAATGTATAGAAAAAGTTGATCATTAAAAATTAACGCAAATAGATATAAGATCTCAAAAGAAAGAAATGTCAGCTATAAAAGGTCTTAAACAAAGGGAGAAAATTAAACTAATTTTACGTTAAAGAAGTCAATGCTGATGTTGTACTGATGTTAATTTGTGTCCTTTTTTTAAAATAAAAAATTAAGATGTATTTTTTCTTCTTTCACCTTTTATTCTACTTAGTATCTACAGCAAGAGCCATTACAGCACAGGTCTTGCTGGGACCTGTGGTCCTCCAAGCAGGATTTCTATATTCCCACGGCTTAGTTCTGGTCATATTTATGGACGTATTTACATCCGCAAAAACATCACCAACTCAGCCTAAAATAATGAACAAGTAGCTTAGAATTGATACCAATGTAAAATCCGGAATGTACTTGCGGACGTAAATATGGACGTATTCACGTCCGCAAGTACATCCGGATTTTACATTGGTATCAATTCTAAGCTACTTGTTCATTATTTAGGCTGAGTTGGTGATGTATTTGCGGATGTAAATACGTCCTAAATACGACCAGAACTAAGCCCTGGGAACATAGAAATCCTGCTTGTGAGGACCACAGGTCCCAGCAAGACCTGTGCTGTAATGCCTCTTGCTGTAGATACTAAGTAGAATAAAAGGTGAAAGAAGAAAAAATGCATCTTAATTTTTATTTAAAAAAAGGACACAAATTAACATCAGTACAACATCAGCATTGGCTTCTTTAATGTAAAATTAGTTTAATTTTCTCCCTTTGTTTAAGACCTTTTCTAGCTGACATTTCTTTCTTTTGAGATCTTATATATATATATTTGCTTTCATTTTTAATGATCAACTTTTTCTATACACCGAAAACGATTTTATTCAACTTTGATATTTGTCTTTATTCATTCATTAATTTTAAAGACAACTCTTTTTGCTATTCACTAACATGCTTAATGATTTTTCGCTGATTTCCAGCCTGTCTAGAAACTTAATACATGTTTGGCGCATTCTTATGACCTGTCCCGACTGCGCCTCACACACTGGCGAGGCACAGGGAACTTTACACCGCATGTATGAGCGTACTTCGGGCGCAGACATAAATCAGGCGCAGCTTTCATGGGAAAAAAACCGTGATAACGGGCGACTCAGCGTGCCGATCTTCATACATGTCACCCATTATGCTTTAGGTTAGTAAGAAATTTTTGTCCATACAATCCTTGTTTATTTGTGAAAAATATCCAAAATGTTTTGAAAATTTGCAAAAAAGTTTAAATATTTCTCCATCTAAGATAGATAGTGATTCCACACAAAATAGTTTATAACTAGCATCTACCATATGTCTACTGTAGGTTGGCATCATTTTTAAATTTATTTTTATTTTTTTACAACAGTAAAAAAATTTGTTTTTATATTGTCATAATCCAGCAGCCATATTTTTTAAAATTTTCCATATATGGAGTTTATCAAGGCCTTTTTGTGTGATGAGTTAACATTTTTATTGGTACCATTAGGGTGTTTTTATGAGGCTTTGATCTCTTTTTATCCAGGTTTTCGTGAGGTGTTTTGAACACAATACAGCAATCCTGGCAGTGTTTTTTATTTTTATTTTTTTCGACGGTTAGAGTGGAGTATGAATGACTTGCTAGCTGTACTCAACAGGTCGATACAATTACAACAATACCTAATTTGTATTTTTTTATGTTTTACTGCTTTTACACAATAAAAAAATAAAAAAGAAAACACGTCTGTGCATCACCATAGTCCATAACTTTTTTATTTTTCTGTGTACTGAGCTGTGTATGGGCTTGTTTTTTTGCAGGATGAGTTGACATTTTTATTGGTACCATATTTCAGTGGGCATGACTTTTTGATCACCTTTAAATAAATTTTTGGAATGTAGGTTGAAGAAAATCCAGCAATTTTTATAGAGTTTTTTTACTTTTAGCAGCGCTCACCATGTAGTGTTCGTGACATTTTAGTTTTACTCTGTGGGTCGATACGATTATGGCAATACCCAATTTATATAGACTGTTATTTAGTTGCATTTTTTTCAAAAAAAAGTTTTTATTGTGTAAAACAATATTTATGTATCCTTGTCTTCTGATAGCTGTAACTTTTTTAATTTTCTTTGTAGGCTTTGTTAGGGATTTTTGTTTATGGGATGAACTGATCTTTTCAATTGCTACCAGTTTGGCATTTATATGACTTTTTGATCACTTTTTATTCAATTTTATGCGCTGAGAGATTAAGAAAAAACACAATTATGTCACAGGTTTTTTTTAATTCTTTTACATTGTTATTGGGGCAGGTTCCACAATGTGACAGATTTATAGGCTAGGTTGTTACAGACGCGACAATACCAAATATGTGTACTTTATTCATTTTTGATCTTTTTTGGGGTGATTATTTTAATGGGAAAAACGTGGTGTATTGGTTTTTAATTAATTTTTTTGTTTAACCTTTTTCTTTTTTTTAACTTTTTAAATTTTTGTACTATTTTCATTTATCCCCATAGGGGACTTGACTTCAGTGATCTGTAGATGGCTGTTATCATACAGGACAGTACTACATGCAGTACTGCCCTGGATGAATGAACTGTCATCACCATGGTACCTCTCAGTTATCAAGGGCTGTCAACTAAGCCAACAGAGCCTGTGATCATGGTGGGAGGCCTCCATTGGTGACAGAGGGAGCCACCTTCCTCTGCTTCTCCCTTGGCTGCTGCGGTAATGATCAGCTGTGGCAGCTAATGGGTTAATCGGCGGCGGGTGGAGCAAACTCCACAGGGAGACAGCTGTAATATATAGCTGACTGCCTGTGCTGATCACACCGACTCCATTTAGGAGCCAACACAATCTCTAGAACGTATCTGCACGTCCTATTGCGGTAAATCACTCACAATCAGGACGTGCTGCTATGTCCTATTGCACGAAGGGGTTAAAGCCCTTGCATATGATACAAATGTATGCATTGGGTCAGGAAAGGTTAATGATATTATTTTGGGATACATATACAGTATAATTTATATTTATCATTTATTTAGGGGTTATGGAAAACAGCAATTCCTCTATCGTCTTTTGGTTTTTATTTTTCTGGCACTTACCTTTATTCTGCAATATGTTAAAATGACTGGGAAATATATGAAGAATATATTGATTTGTGGATGTAACATTATTTTGGCATGAGTAAGATACCATTGAAACACGTTCTTTCTGCAAAACAACAGTAAAAAGCACAATACGTCATGTTAAATCATGCCACCCCAAGCATACCATTCATAACATACTGTTAGGTGAAATGTTAAAGGGGATGTATCGCTTCTTCAGTTGGGCTCTTCTCTTGAAGGTTGATACTCTCACTTCCTGAAATCCAGGGCGTTTCTTCCCCTCCCAGCTGGGCGTTTCTTAACTGATGACATTATCCCCCCTTCACTGTTCATGCTGGCTCCAGTGTGTGTCCCTCCCCCCTCCCCTCCTCCACATATCACTGTCCTCTCCCTATCCAGTCTTATTTTGTAAGAGCCTGCATTCAGTCTAAACAGTCTTCTATAAACTCAGCACTGATCTCTCACAGCTGGAGGTTTGCTACAGTTGAATCCATCCAGAGAACAGATCCGTCTCCCTTCATGTTTACATAAGGCACTGACACACAATTCTGCTGTTTTCTGATTATAGCAGTAGCTGGAGTGTCAATAAGGATCAGTTAGCTGTATAGAGTGAAATTTTTGTCAGAGAAGTTTGTTTACAGAAAACGAAGATAAGTAGTACTGTGAAAACAAGACAGCTTTGCTAATGACATCCAATTGCAAAGTTGCTTGTTTTCACTGTCCCCTATTCTGAAGGCCACTTAATGAAATGATACAACCCCTTTAAGGGCTCAATGTAATTCCACTTCTAATGCTTTCCAATAGGAAGTTAGAAATATCTCTACTAGATTATGATTTAGACAGTATCCAAAGTGGAATTTACAAAAAGCTGAATTACAAGCACTTAAACATGCTCGGGAAAAGTTATTGCTTGATAAATTAATATTGATAAACCAAAACGTCCCATAACTTTTGTTACTAATTAAAGTGCTGAATTTTCAACAATTTCTAACATTATTAAAAACATTTGCCTTTATTATCCCTAGATTCCGATTTGAAAGATGTGTTCAGGCCAGGTTATTGACGTGCAGCATGCAGGGCACCGACACTGGGTCAAATTTTGTCTCCAAGCCTGTTTGGTTCTATACCACAGTCTAAGAACATATGGTTACAATGTTCTTGCTGTTACAAATTACACACTGTATGCGGCTGTTGCAGGGTGTTACAAGTATCAAACAAATTTACTTCTTTTGTTATTTCTAAAGTTTATTCTATTAAAGGTTTTTTTTCAGTACTGGCTTTCACAGGCAACTTGAGCTTTCTCTCTGTCTTACAGCTTCCAATCCAGTGGCGGGTCACTCTTGCAGTAGACGGGTCTTCCCTCACTGAACACTGGTGACATTCTGTGTGAGCAGTTGTAGGGAGAGGATGTCACAGCTCTGCAGACCTCCTACAATGGTCAGTTCTCATGCCTGGAGAGCTGTCACCTCCCTCCACAAGCTCCTTGTAACCAGAACACCTGGATTGGTGTAAACAGTTATACATACAGCCTGAAATGATGAAACAAATGTGAGAAATGCATAAGGGTATAAGGCTGAGTTATATGGGGGGAGAATGAATCTAGCAGCTAGGGAAACTGAGTAATTGCCCAGATCCTTCACATATAGCTGTCACTGTGAGAGGAGCAGAGAGGAGTTCAGGCAGCCTTTATTACACAGCTCAGAGGAAAGAGAGTACAGGCAGCCAATCATAGCGAAGGGGGCGTGTCCCGCATGGTAGGCGTGTCCTGACCAGGGCTGAACTAAATATCAGGCAGCCAATTACAGCACAGGGGGTGTGACCCGACATCAGGCTTCAGATTTAGATCTAGACACTCATAGATTAACTAATAGCTGCTATACTAAAATATTTAGGTAATACAATTGCAAAAGTGCTTTTTTTACTGTCACCATCATAACAAATATGAATCATATGATCTTTGTAATGAGAAAACCCCTTTAAGACAGACATTAACTGTAATACTAAATATTTTGTCTATTTGGCTTCATGGGCGTCTTGCAAAGTTCAATATGTATGCTGTACAAAACAAAAATTGAGAGAATCTGCAAACACATCTCTCACATCCCATACAGCTGCAACAGGAATGTATCCACAATATCCTTGCACTTTGCCCTCAAACACAATAATGATTTTTCTCACCTTAAAGTTATGGGAATTGAAAGGGTTAATTTTGGATTTTTTTTTTTAGGCAAGAAATAATTCTACAGTCTTAATATCCTCATTCATTTTGCATTGGCAACATCTGAGTTAATTAGAGACACAACTGTGGATGTATTTTAAGTAGTGATGAGCGATTACGTCGACTGTCGTCATCGGGTCGATAGTGTAAATTATCAAGACGATTTCCGATAGTCGATAATAGAAAAATCACCGATGACCCATTTAAAGTCTATGGGGGAGAACAACACCTTCATTCTTACACCCAAACAATGCTGCAGATGCTGGAATTAACATCCACAACAATCAAATGGATACGTGCTACATCTTAGGCAACACACTAAGGTTATAAAAGCCACAGAAAAAAAGTCTCAGACCATTCACTATCCCTGTCTTGTACCACCAGCCTGACCCTTAAACCTGCATGACCACAGATTAAAAAGTGCCAGAAGGCAGTTTTATTTGAACCATCATTTTACTTGAACTGGACATTGATTATTCATGTCCTGGGCCACATCATGAGCCCCGAACCTGCATAACCCCAAGATTTAAAAAGTGCCGGAAAAAGGAGTCTTTCAACCACCATTTTAGTTGAACTGGACATTGACTATACTTTTCTGGGTCACAGCATGAGCCCCAAACCTGCATGACCCCCAGATTTAAAAAATGCTGGAAAAAGGAGTCTTTCAACCACCATTTTAGTTGAACTGGACATAGACTGTCCCTGTCCTGGGCCACAGCATGAGCCCCAAATCTGCATGACCCACAGATTTAAAAAGTGCCGGGAAAAAAGAGTCTTTCAACCACCATTTTAGTTGAACTGGACTTTGACTATACCTGTTCTGGGCCACAGCATGACCCTCAAACCTGTCTGACCCACAGATTAAAAAGTGCCTGAAAAAGGAGTCTTTGAACCACCATTTTAGTTGAACTGGACATTGGCTATACATGTCCTGGACCGCAGTATGACCCCCAAACCTGCATGACCACCATATTAAAAACTGCCCGAAAAAGGAGTCTTTCCAACCACCATTTTAAATTGAACTGGCATTGACAAAATCTGTCCCCGGGTAACCTACATCTTTCAAGTCTTCCTGTACCTCCCTTGTACAATTCAAAAAAAATATTTGTATCAGCTATTTTGTAAAAACCCCATTTTTTTTTAGTATTTTAAATTTCTAAAAACACATTTTAAAATGGAGGGAATCCCACCACTTTTTTTTTTTTTCCCTTTTTTTTTAATTGAAATTAAAGGGGTTTTTCTCAGAAACAGGGATTGCAAGCTATTTTAAAGATTTTTTGGAAAAAAACAAGTCTTTTTTGAAATTTATTGTCCATTAACATGCCCAAAAAAAACCTATTCCTGTTTCTAAACACCCCATAAACCCTTGAGCCCCCCTTGAAAATTTGGGGTGAAGAGCAAATGTCGTTAGAAACCACATTTTTTAGAAAAAAACCGAGTAAAGCTGCATTTCAAAAGCAACTTTCCCCCCCAAAATTCAAAAAAATGACCCTTGAGCCACTCTTGACAATTGGAAGAACAAATGTCTGTTAGAAACCCATTTTTTAAAATAGAAACCCTTAGTAAAAGCTGCTTTTTCACAGCAACATCCCCCCAAAACCTTTTAAAACCATCCCCTTTTGACCACTTTTGACAATTGGGGAAGAACAAATGTCTTTTTAAACAGCACTTTTTTTTATAATAGGACCGTAGTTTTTTTGGGCTGCTTTCAAACCAGAAAGAAACCCCAAAAAAAACCCAAAAAAAAACCCCCCAAAAAAATTTCCTTTTTGTTTTCCCTCAAGACCGGGGGGTCAAAAGCAAATTGAGGATTTGTTACATCCCCAAACAGAGGGCCTTGGGCGTCTCACCCCTTTCCCTAATCCCTTTTGGGGGATATGCAAAGCAAAAAGTAGAGGGCAAAAAGGCAAAACAAACTCAAAACAACCTTTTCTTTCGGGGCTCTCCCTTAAGGAGAGATCTTCCCCTTCCCCAAAAAAATTATAAAAAAAAACTTCTCGCCATTTTAAAAAAATTTGGTGGGGGAGAAATCCCAAAAGGGAAACCCAAAACTTTTTCGGGTTCCAAAGGACCAGGATTATACTGTATCCCCACAGCAAAAAGACCCCAAAACCATGACAAGGGCAAAAAAAATTCAAAGATAAATTGGAGAAAAGGGAAAAACCCTTTTTGGGTCATGAACCTTAATGTCTTTTACAGCCCCTTCCAAAACCAAAAAACCACCCAAAATATCTTTTGGGGAACTGAGATAAAAAATTTGCAGTGGAAAAAATGATTTTTTTTAAAAAAAACATTTTTCAAGGGGAAACCTTTCCCCTGTTTGAAAGGGAATGTGAAGTAACCGAAAACTAATCGGTGACCCCCGAAAATTGGGGCCCAAAACCCCAATCATCAGAGACCCAAATGCCTGTTTTCATTGGGATAAAAGTAAAAACAAACCCACATTATCTGGGGAAACCCCGGGATCGTTTGTCTTAATGACCCCCTTCCAGCTGTGCTAAAGGGTCCGCTCAGAATAAACCTGGCTGCTGGGCAGAAAAACACCTCAAGGGGCATGGCAAAGCGAGCTGGGGCCATTCATCCATTTTGGATACGCAAAGAAAATTGGGCCCCCGGAAAAACATCCAAAAAAAATCGGTTTTTGAATGTCAACAAATCACGCGAGCCCCATGAAGCCTGCAGGGCTAAAGGGGGAGGGGTAAATGAGGAATGGGGTACCCCAAGGGAGCGTCCCCCAAAACTTAAGTGAAAAAATTTAAACAGTACAACAGGGATTCTAAATACATCAAGACAAAAAGCCTCAGACGAAATCTCTCCCAAAACCCGGGGGCCTTTAAAAAGCTCATTCTTTTTTCCCTGTCTCAAAAAGGGAAGGGGTTTAAAACGCAAGCGGGGCCTTTGTCAGCTCCTGGGCCCCGGGTCTGGGGCCAAGCTTTGAGGTAACTAAGGGGGGGTTTTAAGAAATGCTTAGCTTTTCAGAGTCTTCATTTTTTGTAATCAAAATATTTTTTTGAAAAGTAAATTAAATACGAAATTTTGGAGGACCCCAAACCGAAAACATTACATGGTGGAAAAACCCCCTTTTAAAAAGCTTGTCCCTGGGTTGTTTGTGCCCTGCATTAATGCTTTGGTAGGTGGTAAATAAAAAATTGCCAAAAGGTCACCCTTTAAGGTTTTCTCCCAACTTTTCCTGCTGCTGCGCTGCCGCTAGGCTACTTGGAAACCCCTACTGCGTCACGCGCTGAAGTTGTTCCACCGTGAAAATTTGAAGAACGTGAAGCAACCAACAAAAGTCTCCATTTTAACAATAAACAAGGCTCCTTTCCCCCTGCTTTTTTCCTCTCCTTTTTTTGGTGGGGGAAAGGGAAAAGGGGGCTGAGTTTGGTTTTTGAACCCGGGGGTTTCCAAAAAGGGTGGCCACCCATTTAACTGTTTTTCTTTTGAGGGCCCCTTAAAATTGCGAGGATCATTTTGGGAAAGGAAAATTTGGAGAACCCCAAGCACTCATGGAGGTTTCACCCTTTAAAATTTCCCAACCTTTTGGGTCGAGGGGCACTAGAAAACTGATCTTCCCATCTTCCCCCCGCCTAATTTTCACGCCAATCTTTTTCCCAAAGGCGGGGGACGTGGGTAACGTCTTGTCCGGGAAATACCTCCCCCTCCGCTTCCTCCCGGCACAGTTTAAACACAGCCCTGACTTGCCTCAAAATAAAGGCACCCGAGAGTAGGCGCCCCCCTTGCACAACCCTTGGCCCCCGAACCTTTGCCTTTTTAAAAACCCCGAAAAAAATTGTGAAACTTGTCGGGCCTTTTGGATTCAAACGGAGAGAAAAGGCTCCGGGGCCCTCCCTCCTCCGTCCTGGGGGGCCCCTAAATTTTTCAGAGTGCCCCAACGACCCCTTTTCCAGAACAAAAACACCACAATGGTCGTTTGAAAAGGGCATTTTTTCCCCACGACCTTTTTGGGTGGCTTTTTAAAAAATTTTGGCAAGGATGGGGGCCGAGCTCTTTCACCTCCTCCACTTCGGTGGCCCCCAACACCCCGGGGCCCGCACCCCCTGCTTGCGGGGCCATGTTTCCATTTCGTACTGCTAAGGGGCATTGCGCCCGGGCTCCCAAACAATCGCGGGAGCAAAAGGAGGGGGGGAAATTTCCCAAAGCATGATGCTACCCCAACAATGAAAAAGGGTTTTACGGGGGGGCCCCGAGTTTGGCAGAACGCAGCCAGGTGTGACAAGCGGGGTTTGCAAAAGGGCGTAAGGGGCAAAACTCGGGCCCTCGACCTTCCTCACGGCAGTCCAGACCCGGGTACGTTTTTAAAAAATTTCGGTGGACGACAAGGTTCATGACTTTTGGGCCAGGAAAGGGGAAAGGCTCCACCCTACCATTTTAAAGGGGGGCCGGGCAATTCCCGACCGTTTCGCAAACCCCCCCTTTGGGCCTGGAAACAAGTTTTTTGGTCCCCCGGGCCAGCGCTGGGTTTCGTCGTTGGGGAGAGCCTCCCCCAAGTCCTGACCTGTGGGGGAAAGGCCTCCAAGACAGATTAATTTAAAAACCGCCGGGTTTCTCGGGGCACTGATACCACCAGGGGGACCTTGGGGGAAAAAACCCCGGGTCCCCCAAAATCCCTGGGGTTTTTTTTAAAGAGCTTTGCCCGAGCCGAAGCCACCGTCACCACCAGAGACATCCACCCAGCTCCCCCCAGGAGTTTTCACAAAAGATAAAGCGGCCTTTGGGCCCTGCTTACTATCCCGTGTCGGTGGGCCCGAAAGGGCCTTTTTTCCCGACACAAAATGCAAAAAACCCGCTTAAAAATTTTTGATGACAAAGTGGTGGCCCCGGGCAGGGGCGGGTTTTTTTTGGCAAAAGAAAAAGCCTGCTCTGCATCCTTGGTTTTTGGGGGGGAGGCCAAGGCCATGACGTGGGGAACCCCTGTGGGCCACCAACAGAAAGGGAAAAAATTCCCCAAAGGGCCAAAAAACCTTGGGAAATACCCCACAATTTAACTTTTTGGGTTTGGGATGGGTTTTTGGTTTTAAAGGGTTTTTTTCTGCCCCAAACCCGGAAGACAGAAGGCCGGGTGATAGACTGGCCGCTTTTACGGCGTGCAGGCGCAAACTGGGGAAAAGGGGAATTTGGGTTTGGGTGGGGCCCCCTGGTGGTGCTGGTTTACCCCCGGGCCCACGGGTGGAGGCTGAAGCGAGGCTGATCGCTGATTATGACTCGAAGACATGGGCACTAGGGAACGCTTGGGGGTGGGGGAGGAGGAGGATTGGAACCAAGGGGGTGACAGTGGTTGGAAGCCGGGATCAGTGGGGGCCCGGGTTTTTTGGCCCAAATGTTGCCCTCCATTTCAACTCAAGCATTTTTCTGCATATGACAAGACATGTTGGGGGGTTTTTAACCACCCTTAAGGGTTTTGCCTCTACTTAGCGTTTAAAGGCAAAAGGGGGCATATGAAAAATTTTCTGGGGGAATCAATGCTTGCTCAAAGAAGCCCCGCCCTTTTAGAGGTCCTGGACCCTTTTTTGACGACGATAACGAGGGGCGGTGTTTCCGCTGAAACGTGGCTGGCGGGAACAACTCAGCGGGGAAATTCTGTGACTGCCCTCCCTCCCTTTTTTGAGGGCCGGGGGGGCCCGTAAAGACCTACCCCTCGGGCTTCCTCCTCTCCAGTGATGGGGGCTCGCAAGCAAATTCCCCACTGGGAAAAAAAACCAAAGTTGGATCCGCAATGTCGTAACATCATCACATCCAAACAACACAGGTGACTTCCCTCGTCCTGACATTTTTTCATCCCAA
This sequence comes from Phyllomedusa bahiana, assembly GCA_025379985.1. NCBI lineage: Eukaryota > Metazoa > Chordata > Amphibia > Anura > Hylidae > Phyllomedusa > Phyllomedusa bahiana. The sequence continues at coordinate 113,836 of JAODAL010006828.1, forward strand.
AGGGGCTGTGGACCCCACAAGCAAGAGGCACTGCAAGGCGTTTTCCCCACCGGCCCCGGGATTTTTGCCGATTGAACCCCCTTCCTTCTCCTCCTCCCCGGGTGCAAACAGTTTAAATGGGCGTCAGAGCAGACAAAAATCATCCCCTTTTTGGGCCCCTTGAACTTTTGGGGGTGCCCTTTTGACCCCAAAAGGCCCTTTTGTCCCTCAAAAAAGATCTTCAAAAATGGATTGTCCACAGTGGTGGGTAAACGAGTTGACATTTTGGGGTGGCCCCTTTGCTTCATGTTTGGGCGGGTGCTGAAGATGCTATGGGGCGACATTTGTGGGGCCGGGACTGGGAGGACCCAGGGGGTAAACTTTCTGGGTCAGTTGCATTAATCACTGAAAACAGATTTGGGGACGCGTTCGTTACTTTAGAGATTCCCAGGCCCCCGACCCAACGATTGGGCAGGCCTGACGGGCCCCGCAACCGACGAAACGCTGGCAAAGCCCTGTTGCGCCAGCACTGGGAAAGGGGCAAACCCTTCCCCCCCATACCCCTACCTCCATGTCCAAACCCTCTCTTTGCTCGCTTACCCCCCTGCATTTTGCGTCCATTCATAAAAAATAAAAATTTAAGAAGGTATGGGAAAGTTTTTTTAAAATTTTTTATTAAAAGAAGGCAAAAAACAGCTATTTTTTAAACCCCCCCTAGTTTCCTTCCCGCCAACGAAGGGTTTGAAACGAAATAAATTTTTACGAATACCTGTGAAATTTCGGGCCTTTGGGGGAGGAAAACCCTAAGACAAAATCAAAAAGTGTTCTTCCCCCCAGTCCCAGGGGGTTTACAAATGCCCAGAAGGGCTAGGAATTGATTTTTTTCCAAAAAAACTATCATACAAATGCACTTCTGTGCCCAAAATTTGGAAAATTTTAACGGTGCAAAAAAACTATTCAAAAATTACAAAGATGAGAAAATTTTTCGGTTTTTTTTTTCAGCAAAGAAAAAACGAGAACAGTTTTCTAAAAAATTTTTTTATCAAATTGCGTAACAACGTGGCTAATTTTAAAAAAACAAGGGCCCCTCAACCACGGACAATACAGCTATTTTTAAAAAAGTTTTTGTCACGAATGCTGGAAATGGATCCGCTGGACCACCGCAAGCGATTGGGGGGAAACCGTTTCCAGGGGGGGGGGGAGGGCTAAATAGAACCCGGTTTTTTTACCAGACCCGCCCGCAAAGCGGGGTGGACTTTTCTGCGTGGAACTACCAAATTTGCACCCCCCGGGGTTACTTGCTTCGGTGGCCCCCCAAGGGGTGCGTGGGACCCGAAACGTGAGACTTTGGGGAAGTCCGGGGGCAATGCAGTAGGTCAGGACAGGCGGGAACGGTTCGTGGTCAGGATTAGGAGCGAAAAAAAGGGTTTGGTCCAAAGGAAAATTTAGGCAACCCAGGCCGAAAAAAGCTTTCTCTAAAGGCTGAACGGCAAATAAAGATCCCCTCAAAGGGACCCGGGAAAGGAAAAGGGGGGTTAAAAAGGGGCACCTGCCCCGCCTTTAAACCAAAAATGGGGGGACTGGGACCTTTAAAAACCCTTAAAAGCCCCGGGGCGCCGGGGCCTAAGGCCCGGGGACGCGCACCCGGGCCGGGGCCGGGCCCCCAGGACGGGAGGACTCAGGAGCGCAGGGAAAGGAAAGGGGGGGAAGCCGGGGGCCCGCCCACCCGGGCGGGACCGGCCCGGGACCCGCGGGGACCCGACGGGGGGCCCGGGACGAGTTTCGGGCCCGGGACCCCCGGGGAGGGGGTGCGGGACCACCCTTTAACCGTTTTTTACAAATAACAAACGTGGTTTTTGCACCAATGGGAAAAACACCAAAATTTAAAACAAAATTTCTGGGGTTCAAAATTTTTGACAAATGGCTCTAATTTAAAAAAACATTGGGCCGCACCAAAGTAAAAAAAAAAAACCCATTTAAATTTTTATACGGATAAAAAAAGGTTTTTTTGGGACCTATGAAATACACCCTGCGGTGAAAGAAAAGATTTTGTATCCTATTGTAAGTACAAAGGGGTCTTTGAACAAAACTGGGCTGCGCCCAAATTGGGAAAAAAAACCCCCGTAATTAAATTGTTACTGATACTAATGGTGGTTTTTGCACCTAAGAAAATTTCAACAGCAATTTCTAGCAAATTTCTGTATGGTAATTATAAGTACAAAGTGGGTCTTTGAACAAAACTGGGGCTGCACAAAAGTGAAAAAAAACCAATTAAATCGTTTTACAAATAATAAAAAGGTGGGTTTTGCACTTATCAAATACACCTGCAGTTACTAGAAAAGTTCTGTATCCTAATATAAGTACAGGCTGCACAAAATACAAGGTAATATTTCACCAAAAACTGGCCAAAAACTGGTAATAAAAAGCCATTTCAATGCAGGGTCAAAGCAGTCTGGACTACACAATATACACTCTCCTTTCAAAAGCCTGCCTGTCTGCCTGTGTTTCGCCCGCCACCCCCCCCCCCCCCACGTGGCTGTACAGCGCTAGATGCTTCTTTCAAAGTCTCCGCCTAACTAACTAAAAACTGAAATTCTCAATCTACCTATGTTCTAATGTTCACAGCTAAAAGCATAGTTGTCTCTGTGAACAATGAGAACTGTGTCGCTGAGCTGTATTGAGGACAAAGCTGACAGACATCCTGCCTGATATGAGACACAGACACACACTGATGCTGAACAGGAAGGGCTGTTCTATGTAAAACGACCACATGTGAATTTTCCAGCCAATCACATCCATACACATCACAGTCCTGACGTCACACACCCAGCTCCCCCTGCTCTATTCTCTAAGCTGATTTGCTGGCCGCCAAAATGACAGGAAGCGCTGAAAATGGCGCGATATTAATAAATTATGCGCAGATTCTCACCTAAATTATCGCATGATCGGAAAACTCCGATCAACATAAAAACCGTGCCGATTTCAACTTTGTCGATTATGATCGCTTAACACTAATTTTAAGGCCCACCAGAAACATGCTGCTTCTGTGTGTAACATCATGGGACAGTCTAAAGAAATAAGTCAAGCTATCAGGGAGAGAATTGTGGACCTGCACAAGTCAGGATCATCCTTGGATGCAATTTCCAGGTACCTGAAGGTGCCTCGTTCATCTGTACAAACAATTATATGTACAAACAACAATTATAAGTACAAACAAGATGGGAATGTCCAGCCATCCTACCGCTCAGGAAGGAGACGGGTTCTGTGTCTCAGAGATGAACGTCCTTTGGTCCGACATGTGCATGTCAACCCAAGAAAAAAAAGCAAAAGACCGTGTGTAGATGCTGGCGGAAGCTGGTAAGATTGTGTATAATCCACAGTGAAACGATACCTTTCATCAACATGGGCTGAAATGCCACCTGCGGAAGAAGCCATTACTCCAAAAGAAACATAAAAAAGCCAGATTAATATTTGCAAATGCACACAGGAACAAAGACCTACATTTTTGGAGACATGTCCTGTGGTCTGACGAAACTAAAATTGAACTGTTTGGCCATAATGACCATCGTTACGTTTGGAGGAAAAAGGGAGAAGCTTGGAAGCCTAAGAACACCATCCCAACTGTGAAACACGGGGGTGGAAGCATCATGTTGTGGGGTTGTTTTGCTGCAGGAGGGACTGGTGCACTTCACAAAATAGATGGCATCATGAGGAAAGAAGATTATGTGGCAATACTGAAGCAACATCTCAAGACATCAGCCAGGAAGTTATAGCTTGGGCGGAAATGGATCTTCCAAATGGATAATGACCTGAAGCATACTGCCAAATTGGTTACAAAGCGGCTTGAGAATAACCAAGTCAATGTTTTGGAGGGACCATCACAAAGCCCTGATCTCAATTCTATTGAAAATTTATGGGCAAAGCTGAAAAGGCAGGTGCGAGCAAGGTGACCTACAAACATGGCTCAGTTACACCAGTTCTGTCAGGAGGAATGGGCCAAAATTCCTACCAACTATTGTGAGAAGCTTATGGAAGGATATCCAAAATGTTTTAGCCAAGTCATACAGTTTAAGGGCAATGCTACCAAATACTAATGAAATGTATGTAAACTTTTATTTGGCAAATATAAATAATTTTAGTAATCCTAATTGATCTAAAATGGGTTAGGTTTATTCTGATTTCATGTCAGATAGTGAGAAAGACATACATACGTGTCTTTTTATATAGTGTATGTAAACTCCTGGTTTCAACTCTGTGTGTATATATACAGTGATCTTTTTTTTTTTTAAGCCTAACTGAAATGAAAAAAAAATCTATGGGCTTGGTTTACAAGGTGTTTCCAGAAATGAGACCGGGAGGTGTGAGCCTTTCACATGGGACAAAAATCACTGGAATGGTTGTTCATATGAAAGTTTGTTACCAATCATTTCCTTTCCAGCTCTATCATAGCTGTTAATCTACTTAGTACATAGACAATTGGCACTCAATATGGCCAGTAAATCTTCCAGTGTAAATGGGACCTAATATAAGTGTTTATAAATGTATCCAGTTTATAATAGTAAGTGCTTCAAACCTACAAATTCTGGCACAGCTCCTGAGCTGTTTATAGGAGAAAAATCCTGCAGATTATCTAGGATAAAGCACTTTTATATGAAGTGACCAGGAAAAAAGGACCCAAGTATATCAGTGTATAGGACTTAGTAGCGTGTGGACCACAGATAAGGCTAGGTACATGCCACAATTATGATGTATACTTTAGCTTGTATGCCGATAAAGCTGTATACGCTAAACATATTCATAAGATAAAATGGCCTGAAGGAAACCATAAATCTGCTCTTTTGGCCTCTATGGCCGGAATACATCTGTATAAAAAAAAGTGTAGACTAGCGCAGGCACCACACTATCCTATACAATGGCATTAAAAAAATGTATACTTCAAGGGCGACATATATGATTTCTGGTGCTTAGATGCCAATTTTTCTGCGCATAATAATAGTGTAGAATGCGCCTGAATCTATGAACCTGTTCTGCTGCGGGTGATAAATCAGGTGCGTTCTAGCGCAGAAACGACACTTTTGGTCAGGTAAACCAGTTTTAAAATGGTTTATCTGCTCCAGCAGTAATGCGCCTGGATTTACCGTACTGAAACTATAAATCTATATCTTCGTACGGTTCTAGTGTGCCCCGCCTCCTGCATGCCCCCTGAGATTGGGCGCATCACAAAGTGCCGCGGGCGCTCTGTAATGCACCTGATATGGAGTGCGGCCATTTTACAAATATAGCGAACGGGGCTTTATATATACATATATACATTTAGGGGGACATGTATGAACAGGGCTGTGCCAGAAGTCTGGCGTCTATTCAGCCCTAGATCTAGCGCAGCCCTGTTCAAACATGTCCCCCTAAATGCATATATATTTTTTACAATGGGATTCTATGAGTGATGGATTCCACTTCTTGGCATCCATCAGAGGCATATGTTTAACGTATAGTGCCTGATGTGTGCATTATATGGAAGCCAGAAATGTGGTGTGTACCTCGCCTTAGTCATATTTTAAAACACTTCTTTTACCTTATACTGTATATACACTGTTGTTATTAATAGACCATAGCTTATTAAATAAAGTATATTTTTTAATTTAGTGTAAAAACATGCACATATGTTATATTCTTGCTCTTTGTACCTTGCAGTAACATTGTGTATTACACCCAATGATGTAAACAAGCTGTTTCACAAGACAGCATTGTTTTTTTCATTATAAGAACACCCTCTGGTTCAGTTTACCTTGTGACTATGACTTATAAGAAGTTACGTCCAACTTTATGGCTTGAACTTGTATTGACTTCAGCCATCATCATATTTGCCGATACAGTGTTTTTAAAGTAAAAATGAACTGCGTGGCAGGAAAGAAGAAAAAAAATGCATGTATTTGCTTATTTTCCAACTATACGAAGTGCTGACTGCTCTCTCTGTTTCGAAGTAAAACACCAAATGCATTTTTTTAATTTGTTTGATTAAATATTCAAAGGAAACTAAACAGATGGAAATAATTAAATTTGAAAAAAAAGAAAAACCTAGCCTGGACATTTTGAGATATTAGAATAGCTCAGTCTAACACACAGGAACACCTTAGGCTATGTCCACACAGCGAGTATTTTAAGTGGGAATCCATGTGGATTATGGCAAGAGATACTCGTCAAAAACCGAAAGTAAATCATCCCCATTGATACCAATCGAAAATGTACGTTGTAGTTCATACAATCCGTATTTCCAGCAGTCGGTTTTTCACCGTAAAAAAAAAAACTTAGAACATGTTCACTCTTTACTATTGATGTCAATGAGGATGGCTAAACCTTGTGTAAAACATGGCCAAAACATTTGTATGTGGTTTTTAATGCAAAGCTGCACCCAAAATCACAAAGAAATGAATGGGACTTGTTTCTGACTGCAAACAAGTAAAAAAATGCAATACCATGTGAACTACTCATTGAAAATTGCATCGTATAAAGCGGTTTTCAACAGCCGAATCTGACAAGTAGGTTTTACTCATTGTGTGGACATACTTTAATAGGAGTTAGCAAAGCATGTGTGACAAGGATGTTTCACATTTAAGAGAATCTGTCATTAGGTCTTTTAATAGATGCTGTGTAGGAAATATAAAGAGGACCTTTGACATAATGAAATAGCTATCATGACACATCTTCTTTTATATCTCTGTGGTGTGCTGTTCCTCTATTATTCCTTCTAGAAATGTATTACTGAATATGTCAGATGGGTGTTACCAATTGGGGGGTGTCCCTGCAATATCTCACCCTGTCCAATGAGTGCTACCGGTAACAGTGTGTGCAAGGACACACCCCTCAGAAAACTGGTAACACCCAGCTGACAGATTCAGTAATACATTTCCAAAAGTAATAAAAGAGGAGCAGCAGAACAAAGAGTTATAAGTAGTGTTGAACGAACAGTAAAAAGTTCTAGCTCGATTAGAACCTCGTACTTTTTTGAGTCCGGTTTGAAGTTCTATTCGAACTTGAACTTCAAACCCCATTAAAGTCTATGGGAGAAGATGTTCTGGTTAATTTTTATACCTATACAGGTAAGGAGAAGCTGTAATTACCATCCATAACAGTAAATTGGATACGTGGAACAACTTAGTGAAGAAAATTTGGCTCTAAGATTCACAGAAAAAAATTGAGAGGCTAAAATGCTTCATTCCTTTAAATGGCTTACTGAATAGATGAGGACAGCTTGCAAGCAGGGGCATATTGGAGATGCAGCGGTAGCAGCTGCTACGGGGGCCCTGCATTCCGAGGGGGAAACAAAAGCCCCTTTGACACATAGGAGATTTAGAGACGGTGTTATACAATTACTGAACCCCCAAAACTGCAAAAACAGAACTGTTGGGCACTGAATATGATTTAACAAATCCAAGCACTCTGTATTATATATATCCATGTATATGAGAGTTAGGCGTTATGTGAGCCTGTAAATTTCGCCAAATAACAGCTTCTGGGTGTGGGAAAGATGCAGCCAGCAATACCAAACTCCCTAACTATTGATGTCTATGGAGAGGAAAATGCTATCTAACTAACTAAGAGCAGTCTGTACAGTACAGAGAGTGAGCTGAAAATGGCGTTCACAAGGCAATACAGTGAAATATATATAACATGGTCTTATGGTTTTAGCAGCCAATGAGAGCCCTACACCTCAGCCATGACATTTTTGACACTTTTCTGTGCTCTGTACTGATTGGAGGGCCGCCAAAAGTGCAGAAAGCCGCTGAAAACGAAACTGAAAATGGTGTGTCGAACTAGAACCAGAACTTTACTCTAATGAACAGTAAAATGTTTGGTTTGGTTCGAGTTCTAAAATTTTGAGAAATTCTACTAGAACTTAACTTTTCTAGAAAGTTCGATCAACACTAGTTATAAGAGAAGAGGCTTTAGAAGTGTTATTTCACAGTGAACATAAGTATTTACTAAAACAGACATTTCAGGAGAGACCATAGCTATAAGCAGTTAGGCCCCTGTTATAAAGAGTGTGCAATATGTAATTTGTATCCCTGTGTATGATTTGTTGCAGTCTTGACAGTGCTTGAAGTGTTTATGGCGACAACTAAATGGTACTTGCCCAATCCAGCTGTGAATCACATTAATTTACATACAATAGGGCTGTAAATCACTGCTCTGTGATATTTTTCAAAGTGCAATATGTTAATTTTTTTTACAGCTGCAGGTCTAAAAACTTTACTAAGAAAAGATTTTATGGAAAACTGCACAGAAAAAACAAAATTTCACATTTTTTTTACATGCCACATTAAAGCAAGAAATGTGCCCAAATGCTTAGTTTCTTCTGAACTGTACAATTGTCAAAATCCTAGTGTGGCTATATGTCTCCTTTGATGAATCCATGAAAAAACTTTGAGATTCTCGGTTCACATATTTTGATCAAAAGATGTTTAAGCTGCCCACGACTTTCAACGTGATCTCAAATAGGGCAGTCCTACACTATCTTTTACCTCTCAATAGAGCCACATCCAGGCCTCTCACTGGATGAACCGACCTCCTTATCCAGAGAAAAAAAATAAAAAAACCCAACCTGCAAGCTGCACTTCTTATGACAGCCTGTGAGAGTGGGCAGTGCAGAAAACCAAAATGGAGGCACCCATTCCTCCCCATAAAGGTTAAAATAACATATACACAAAATATAACGTATGGTTCTGCACAAAAAAACCACTTCTGAAAAAACCTATGCAAACCTGGGTGCCACTGGCAGGCTGCGGCACACAATATATATATACAAGTACACACGCACACCACCGCCAGCAGCACACTACTGCAAAAAGGGAAATACGATGAATCCCTCACAGTTTTTTCTATCAGGAGTGCTACAGTGTTATTTCTCTGTGACCGGATAACAGCTGGCTGGGTTTTGTCCTCTATAATATAGTAGTAGATTCCAGTAATGAAGTACACATAGTAGAAGAGAACTGAGATGACGTAATGGTAATAGAACGCATCAGCTGACTTTAATGAAGTGGAAGCAGTTTCATGAACATTCAGAGATTCATTCCCAGTTTAAGAAGTGAAAAGGTGGCAAGGCATGATATTAGCTTGACAGTCAGGAGGCCTGTTTCAGGAGATTTTTTCAGAATATTTTTTACTATCCTAAAAACAATTGTGCAGTGTTTCCAGCTTCAGTTTTATCTACGAAGGGAAAATGAAAGCAAAAAATTCACAAACAACCCTACGGCCACACGGCAGTAACAAAGTGCCAGCTTGATTCTGATTAAGAATCCGGTATTTTATCTTCTTTTGAATGGTTTTGGGGGATGAATCTGTCCGCGGTTTGCGGATTTGCCTGAAAATCCGAAAACTGTCTGAAAGACTCTTGCCATGTGGACGTACCCTCATTAGAGTAGGTTCACTTCTTGCACTTTTCCTATCAGAAAAATTCAACGTGTAATCCACTACTGAAATCCAAAGTAATGCTTTGGTTTTCTGCCTGGGATTTTTAGTTTGTGTCTACATGGCACTACTGAAAAACTGTTTGTCCCACAAGAATTTTGAACTGATATTACAGTTTCAGGCTATGTTCACACGGCTTATTTTGGGGCGTATTTAAGGACGTATTTACGTCCGCAAATACGTCCCGAAATACGTTTCAAATACGTGTCAAAAAGTGTGGCACGTATTTCGCATCGTAAATACATTCCCCATTCTTTACTCTGAGGATTTACCTTGCAAAATACGGCTCAATAAGTGACAGGGGACTTAATTTTACCATCGTATTTACTGACGTATTTACGCCTACAAATACGTCACGAAAATACGCCTCGTGTGAATGATGAGGCGTATTTTACATTGGAATCAATGCTAATCTAAATGTTCATTATTTGAAACTTATGTCGGGAAGTATTTGCGCACGTAAATATGTCCGTAAATACGTCCCGAAATAAGCCGTGTGAACATAGCCTCACAGTTAGTCCGTTTTTAATTTTTTGTCACTGGTTTGTGCACTGTTTTTTGGCCCCGGGTTTTTTTTAAAATCCGTTTTCAGTTGGTTTGTCAGTCGAAAAGTGGTAGAAAAGTGTATTTAGTGCAATTTATTCATGATTGGTACAAGAAACCATGTAATTTTTATTATTCCACCCAGAAGTCACTCCTTAAGCTTGCAATGGCCATTTAGGTTACATCGCATCCAATATACCTTTTTCATAAAAATATTATTTCTTTATTTGTTTTACTCCAATTTTAATTTTTTTTAATTATTTTTTAATGCTTAGATACACCAATTTCCAATAGATTTTTTTTTTTTTTTAAAGAAAAGGTCAAATAGGCAAAAATAATGTTACAGGAAAATTGTGTATCAGCACATTAAAAACAAACTTATATCTACATAGAATTGTTACCTCTTTTTAAAAATATTAATACATATACACTCACCGGCCACTTTATTAGGTACACCTGTCCAATGCTCGTTAACACTTAATTTCTAATCAGCCAATCACATGGCGGCAAACTCAGTGAAATTTTAGCATGTAGATATGGTCAAGACAATCTCCTGCAGTTCAAAACCGAGCATCAGTATGGGGAAGAAAGGTGATTTGAGGTCCCTTTGAACGTGGCAATGGTTGTTGGTGCCAGAAGGGCTGGTCTGAGTATTCAGAAACTGCTGATCTCCTGGGATTTTCACGCACAACCATCTCTAGGGTTTACAGAGAATGGTCCGAAAAAGAAAAACATCCAGTGAGCGGCAGTCCTTGTGGGCGGAAATGCCTTGTTGATGCCAGAGGTCAAAGGAGAATGGGCAGACTGGTTCGAGCGGGATAGAAAGGCAACAGGGGACTAAAATAGCCACCCGTTACAACCAAGGTAGGCAGAAAGCCATCTCTGAACGCCCCAGTATGGCGAACTTTGAGGCAGATGGGCTACAGCAGCAGAAGACCACACCGGGTGCCACTCCTTTCAGCTAAGAACAGGAAATGAGGCTCCAATTTGCCCAAGCTCATCGAAATTGGACAGTAGAAGATTGGAAAAACGTTTGCCTGGTCTGATGAGTCTCGATTTATGCTGCGACATTCGGCTGGTAGGGTCAGAATTTTGCGTCAAAAACATGAAAGAAATGGATCCATCCTGCCTTTTGTATCAACGGTTCAGGCTGGTGGTGGTGGGGTGGCATGGTGTGGGGGGAATATTTTCTTGGCACTTTTGGGCCCCCTGGTACCAATTGAGCATCGTTGCAAACCCCCCGGGTGGAAATCTATGCCAGGGAAGAATTGGGGGGTTTTTGAAGGCAAAAGGGGGTTCAATCCGTTACTAGCATGGTGTACCTAATAAAGTGGCCGGTGAGTATATATATATATATATATATATATATAATATAATAATATAATATATTTTACATGAATATCTATCTATACACTATATATAAAATATATTATATATATATATATACATATTGTAGGCTGCTGCTCAGCTCTAGAACGCCATCTTGGCCCGTCCCGTAGGGTTTTCTCGCTTTGGGAACGCCGTCCTTCGTAGAACGGTCTTGGCACACCGACACTAGGCTTCTCTTTATGGCTTCAGACCCTCTTTTTTAAAGGGGCACACAGTTTTACACAGAAAAACAAACACATAAAAATAAACCCCTTGGCCGTCTGGCCACTAACTTATACACATAGTCCCTCTCTGTCTAGAGGTCTGTGCCTATCGCTCAGGCCCTCCAAAAAATTACACTGCTTAGTGTGCCCGGCTTTCCTGTAGCCTCTGGGGGCCAGAGCTCTCTCCCAGCTTGCTGCTCTGCACAACCTGGTAGCAGCCACGCCCCCCGATCCCCCTGGTGTACTAGGTTTTTATAGTACTCCAGAGATTGGCCCCAATATCCGGACGGGAAACCCCAGTGACCTGGAATGCGGGACAGCCACCACCCGACACTATAGCTGCCCCGAAAAGCCACCCCATAGCTACTGCCTAGCAGCTATTCTAGCCGCTACCATAAGTGTCAGTAGTATAACACTCCTGACCAATATAGGTGGCTTTTCCCCACCGAGCCCAGTTCCTCGGTGGTGCATCTGCAGAAGGCCTCCGGCCATAGACCCTTTAGTGGCAGGATCATGTGACTACCAGCAGTCGCCCTGTCACAAAATATATATGGGTCTCCTTTCCCGGGACGATCGTAGCGTTGGGTGGGAGGCCGTCCCCACGTTCCAGGCCAGGTTTTGGGCCAGTCCCTGTAGGGCTATAAGAGGCCTCCCACTACAGGTGATCGGGGGGCGTGGCCTGCTACCTGGAAGTTGGAGCAGCAGGGCTGGAGAGAGGTTCTGGCCCCCGGAGGCTTGAGAGAAGCCAGAACCAGTGAGTACTGGTAATGTGTGTGTATGTGGGGCATTAGCGATAGGCCTTGACCACACGGTAGAGAGGGACTCAGTTCATGTATAGCTAGTGGCCGGACGGCTGAGGATTTTGTTTGTGTTTTTTTGATATATCTGTACTGACCTGGCCTGTAGAAGAAATAAAGCTGGCCTGAAGCCTGAAAGAGAAGCCTGGTGTCAGCATGACATATACTGGTGTGCCAAACCGCTTACCAAAGGCGGCGATTCCAGAGCTAAGTAACCCCGGGATGGTCCAAGATAGCGTCCGGACGCATGTGAGCCGTCACTATATATATATATATATATATATATATATATATATATATATATATATATATATATATATTCACAAAGTTATTTAAATCTATAACCGTGCAAATATATATTTCGTAATGGACACCCCACACTATAGGTTGGACCTGTTGTGCATCATAGGAGCACTACAGAGATTTTTTCTGGGCAGATCCACACAAAATACAGTGCCAAAACAGTTCACTAACTTTCTGGTTATTTTTTATGCCTACAATAGTAATTTTAAGATGGGAAATTATACTAACAAAGTGCATGTTCCAAGTTTTTTGCAAAAAATCAGATCAGAAAAAATCAAATCTGATTTTCTATGATCTATGGGGAAGGTTTACAGTCCATTTCTTTTCTCCCACACCACGGATTTGAAATCTGTGTCGTGGAAGATCCATGCTTTCCATTGCAGTGGGAACTACAGGACAGACTGCCCATTGAAAAGACTGGCAGTAGGATTAAACAAAAGTTTTAATATGAATTTCGACAACAAGGCAGCTGTGTATATTACAACTTGGTATATCAGAGATTATTGCAGAAATAAGATTTTATGAGCAGCGTCATCATATCTATTGTTCGGTATGTTGATACATGAATCTTTATAACAATGAAGCAATCAATCAATATATTCGCCAAGAATAGAAGAAAGCTTAGGGGCATTATTTTAATGCGTGGATGAGCATGACAAGTAATTTAACTCATGAGAACCAAGACAAGTCACCTCTTATATCACTATTATTACTAGCTGTTATCACCAGGGTACAATTCTCCAGCTATTTAACTATTGCAGCTCAGTTATGAAAAGACCAGAATCCTATGTTAATAAAAATCTACTCAAAAGCTTAACATTAAAACAAATTCAATTGCAGTTAATCCAAATATCTCTCTCCCTTCAGGGCAAATCTTAAATTACAGAGATCACAGCAGTTAGTGGCAGTATTTCCCAACCCCTTACCCCCCCTTAATAGGATATTGATTGTAAACAAATAGAAGCTATTGAGTGGAGTTATAATTTAAAGGGGTTGTCTGGTTTGAATAGAATTATAGTTAAATGGGTCCTGGGTGGGAAAAAATAGAAAAAAGTGATACTTGCCTTCTAATCCCCACCTCTGCAGTTCTAAAGCTCCCCAGGATCCGCTGGTCCTTACTTCTGAGTTCTCTTCCCAAACCACAGGAGTGCCTTGATCTCCATTCACTAACTTTGATGCATAAGCCTCTCTGGTGTGTCAGGATGTAAATTGAAAAGGATCAGATCTTGGGGAACTTTGGAGTTGCAGTGATGGGGGACCAGGAGGTAGGTATTGATTTCTTTTTTCTATTGTTTCCGACCCTGTTTTCCCATTTAGTTTGCATTTTTTTAACCAGACAATACCTTTAAAGATGAAATTTTACTGTACAAAGGTATATAACAGTTTGTACCCCCTGATCCCATCCCCCAACACGCCAACACCGTTTTTTGGTAAATTTTTGCGCCAAAACCACTTTTGACGCCATATTCTCGTGTTTATGATCTTCGACACCAAAAAAGGCACATTATACCCAGGCACGACTGTTGAAATGGCCTAAAAAATGTTTCGCGTTGCGCCTATTGGGCAATTTACATTTACTAGTAATGTACTTTATGCACCTCCATTGCCCCATGCGCCTTGAGATGCGCATTACATCACTACCAAGGTACCTAGCCCCGCAATTTGCCAATGACCTATTGGGGGTGCTGAAGTTTACCTAACCCCCAGATCTTTAGAGGCCGGACTTTCTGGCCATTTACACTGATTTAATGCGCAAAAAACTGCCGTGCGCAGTCAATTTTTGGAACATGCGCCTCTAGTTTTTAAGGTGTTGTTTGGGAAAATAAAATAAATACAATATTAATGGGTCACCCCGACCTTCATAGTTTAGATCCATTCCAAGAATTTACATGTCAATTCTTTGGTCGAAAGACGCAGCAAAAGCCCTATTTAAAATGAAAGGACGATCCTGCTGCATCCACCCTGCGCTGATGTTGGTACGCTTGGATCCGTTTAGGATCTGACGATTTTTAGTGTTTTGGGATGCGATTTTGGATCCCCCACGGATCCCAAAAAAGTATTAAAAAACCGTATAACAAACCTAAGCCTATTACAAAAAGAATAGTTTTGCATCAATTTTGGCTTTAAAATGTGACAAGGAGAAAAAAAAAAAAACCCCGGAGGGGGAATAGGAGGGAAACTGTACTATACATTAAAAAATGCTGGAAAAAAAATCACTGTGACCCCGTTTTACATTTCTTTAATTTTTTTGGGTTTTCCTCACAAACGGTCCACAAAATTGTATACTTTTTTCCCATATTGTAAACTAAATTATTTGGTTTTGTAACTGCCTTTTCCCATTTTTATTTTTTTCCCAGTTTTACAAGTTAAAAATGTTATTTTACATTTAGCATACTGCTTTCCATTGAAAATTAAAATGACCTATATACACCACTCCTCAGACTTTGGCTCCAGTGCTGTGTTATCCTTACTTTCCGACTGTCTTCTGTTTTTTTTGGTCTTGATTCCAATGGCCGATCAGTGGTTCCCCGTGATCACTTTAGATTGGGAATGACCTAAACCATTCACCCGCCCCTTTATTTTTCAAATAGTGATGTCGAGAAAACCCCTAGGGAAAAATAATTAATGTGCATTTTTTTTATTGGGAAAACCCCTAGAAATTATTTCCAATGGATGTAAAAATTTCAACATTAAAATTTCAAACCATATTTATATTCAAAATTTTTTGGTCACTTTAAAAATGTTTGTCAGAAACATTACATAGATACTACTGGCCCTACAGTTCCAAACATTTACAGAAAATATAAAAAGTAAATTTTATATTTAAATTACAAAGTAGAAATCATGGTATATTTAAAAGGGCGTTTCCCTTTTAAAAAATAAAAAGGTTTTTTTTTAACTTTTTAAAAAATTTCATTGTTTTTTATTTCTTGTTTGGAGAAAAACAAGCCCAATGTATTTTGTTGCAAAAATGAGAAAGCAAAATCCCGAAGAAAAAAAAAAATGGAAAGGAAACCCACATCAGTTGTTTTTGATATAAAGTTTACCTTTAACGGGTTTGGGAAAGAAGAAAAATTCCTATAGTCTTAAACAAAAAAAAATCACATCTGTTTGGGAAAAAATAACAAAACGGGTAATCCTACAGTAACAAAACAGGGCAGAATTTACAAAATTCACTAAGCATGAAGACAAAGTCATCTTGTGTTTGTGTTTCTTCCCTGCTTCTTGTGTTTTTAAAAATTTCAAATTTGGGGAAACTTAGGTTTGATATTGTAAAACCCGGATGGATCAGTTTATGTACAGAAGGGAAGGGCAAGGGATTGTTTTTGGATTTTGCACGTAAAAAACCATTTGTAAAATGAAAAATCCCCGCCCGTTATTTGGGGCTTTTGGGCCCCTTTTTTTCTAAAAAAAAGTTTCAATTTTGGTTTTCTTTCTGAAAAATGTTTTTTTTGTTTTCAAGAAGTAAGGAAAATTGTTTAATACCTTTATTCCTGGAAGGGCTAGAATGGGATTGGGGGTTAAAAAATCAATTCCTGCAGGGCTAGAGTGGGATCGAAAATTAATACTTAATATTCCTGGAAAGGTCTAGAGTGGGATCGAAAATTTTGTACTTAATATTCCCGTAGGTTAGAGTGGGATAGAGGTTAATGCCTTTAAA